>PVJX010009961.1:0-41799 GCA_004027295.1 Dolichotis patagonum
AAAAATGAGATATTATAGTACCCATTGATCATTTTCTGTTATTCGGTTCAGAAAGCCCTGTAATTCTTTCACTCTATGCATGGCTTTGTACTATTGTGTTATGTTTGATATTATTGTATTTGAAACTATGCTCAACTATAGCAGAGTAAGAGATATGGTGTTAGCTACTGTTGATGTCCAGTTGACTTAATGGAAAGTACTGTGTTGCCTATGTTGTCCTGTTCTGATCTGCTCTGTACTGCCCCCTTTTGTTTTATTCTCTTTCATATATAAAAAAAAGATATTATGGTAGCCATTGCTAAATTTAATATCATCTTGCCTTGAAGTCCTACCATGCTTTTGTTCTTCTGTTTCCATTGGTTCTACCATGCTGTGTCTTATTGGACTTTAATATGCGTGAAAGTATAAACAAATTTTTTAAGGAAAATGAGATATTATATTAGCAATTGTTCATTATCAGAGAGAGAAGTAAGAGGCATAAAGATAGGAAAGGAAGAAGTTAAAATATCACTGTTTGCAGATGACATGATACTCTACCTAGAAGATGCCAAAAACCCCATCAAAAGACTACTAGAGTTAATAAATTCAGCAGTGTAGCTGGATACAAATTCAACTCTCAAAAAATCAATAGCATTCCTGTACACAAACAACAAACTCACTGAGAGAGAATTTATAGAAATAATGCCTTTCACAATAACATCCAAAAAATGAAATACTAGGAATCAACCTAACCAAGAATGTAAAAGATATATATGCTGAAAATTATTACTACTCTAAAAAAGGGGATTGAAGAGGACATTAGAAAATGGAAAGAAATCTCTTGCTTTTGGTTAGGAAGAACCAACATTGTGAAAATGGCCATACTCCCAAAACTGTTATACAGATCTAATGCAATCCCAACCATTGACATACCTTACAGATGTAGAGAAAACATACCTAAAATTCATTTGGAAACAGAAGAAACCTAGAATAGCAAAGGCAATTCTGGGCAACAAAGGCAAGGCAGGAGACATCTCAATTTCTAACTTGAAATTATACTACAAAGCTACTGTGATAAAAATCACATGGCACTGGCAAAGAAATAAACTTGAGGGTCAATAGAACAGATTAGAAGATGCAGATACAACTATAAAGACACTTTGCCACCTTATCTTTTACAAAGAGCCTAACATGTTCACTGGAAGAAAGATAGCCTATATACTAAATGGTGCTGGAAAAATTAGCTTTCCAAATGCCAAAGACTGAAACTAGACCCATGTTTATCACCATGCACTAAACTAAAATCAAAATAGATCAAAGATATAAGTATTAAAACAGAAACACTAAATCTACTGAAGACAAGGTAGGTAGAAATCTTGAAGACATAGGAGTAGGCAAAAAGTTCATGAACCAAACACAAACTGCACAAAAAATACTTCCCAGAATCAACAGTTGGGATCGCTTCTTATTAAAAAGTTTTTGTACTTCAAAAGGAATTACCAACAAAGTGAAGAGAAAATTCACAGAATGGAAAAGAATTTTAGCCAGCTGTCCCTCAAACAAAGGACTTATGTCTAGAACATATAAAGAACTGAAAAACATCAGGCTTCCTTGAAGAAAACAAAACATTATGGCAGCCATTGCTGATTTAATATTGTCTTCCTTAGAAGTCCTACCATGCTTCTACTCTACTATTACCATAGGTTCAATCATGTTGTGTCTTATTGGGATTTTAATATATGTGACAGTATAAACAAATCTTTTTATTCAAAATGAGATATTACAGTAGCCACTCATCATAGTTATTTGGTTCAGAATGTCCTGTAATTCTTTCATTCTCTTGAATGGTTTTATACTATTGTGTTATGTTTGATATTATTGTATTTGAAACTATGCTCAACTACAGCAGAGAAAAGGATATTTTGATAGCTACTGTTAATGTCCTGTTGTCTTATTGTAAAGTTTTGTTTTGCTTATGTTGTTCTGTTCTGATCTGCCCTCTTTTTTTTATTCTCTTTAAAATTAAAAAAAAAAACATCAGGCTTCCCAAATTCAAAGACCCAGTCCAAAAATGGACATCTGAAATGAACACACACATCTCAGATGAGGAAATACAAATGGCAAATAAATACATGAAGACAACTCAACATCACTGGTAATTCAAGAAATGCAAATTAAAATAACATTGAGATTTCATTCATCTCACTACAAAGAGAATGGCTGCCATCAAGTAATCAACTGATAACAAATGTTGGCAGCGGGGAAAGGAACACTTATTGGTGGGAGTGTAGACTGGTGCAGCCATGGTGGAAATCAGTATGGAGATTCCTCAAAAACTAGAGTTGGAAGTTCCATTCAATCCAGCTATTCCCCTCCTGGGTATTTTCCAGAAAAATTGAAAAGGTCATGTTGCAATGATATATGTGCACCCATGTTTATAGCAGCACAATTTATAATAGCTAAATCTTGGAAACAAGCAAAATGCCCATTAACTGCAGTATGGATGAAAAAGATGTGCTATTTTTATAAAATGGAATATTACTCAGCTATAAAAAGGATGATCTTGAGGCTATTATAGGGAAATGGAGTAACTTGAGACTATCCTCATAAGTGAAATATTTCCGACTCTCACTTGTAAATATCATATTGTCTCTCTAGTGTAAAAAATAAATAATAATAAAAAACTGAAAGAGTAATAAGATCCAAAATGTATAATAGATATTGTAAGAATAAAAGGAATCTCCATACTGATTTCCACAGTGGCTGCACCAGTCTACACTTCCACCAACAGTGAATAAGTGTTCCTTTTTCCCCATAGCCCCGCCAACATTTGTTATCAGCTGATTTCTTGATAGCAGCCATTCTTTCTATAGTGAGAAGAAAGTGTTCGAAAGGAAATAACAACTTGTAGGTATACACTTATAACTGTATGTATGTTTAAGTGTGCAAGATAGGTAATCATACTACTAAGTTTTTGATAGTTCATCAGACACAATAGTTTGTGCTGTTGTTGTTTGATTGTTGATATTTTATGCTTTGATTTTGTAAGTTGAACAACTACTTCTAAGATAACAATATGTAATATATCACAGTGATGATTTCTTAATGTTATTTTTTTGAAATTCTGTATCATTTCTACCCTTTTTTCTGTTTTGCTTTTTTTTAATAAAAAATTATTCAATCAATGTTAGCACAAACCCTCATTTTCAAAGAACTAAAAGAACACTAACAATATAATCAACTTTCATTTTTTCCCTTCTTTTCTCTTTTCCCCTATTCTATTTCCTTTTTCCTTTTGAACAATTTCTTCCCATATCACAATATGTATTGTACATTTTAGACCTTGTTTACTCTTTCAGTTTTTCTTATCAGGAAGACAATACAATGTTTACAATGTGCATTTGATTTTTTCACTTATGATTATGGTTTCTAGTTGCATCTATTTACCTATAAAAGTCTTGAGTTTATTCTTCTTTATATCTGAGTAGTACTCCATTGTATAAAAATATCACATCTTTTTTATCCATTCTTCAGTTGATAGGCATATGGGTTGTTTCCAAAATTTAGCTGTTACAAATTGTGCTACTATAAACATGGATACATACATATCATTGTGTTATGATGTTTCTAATTCTTCTTGGAAAATACTCAGAAGGGGAATAGCTGGGTTGAATGGGGCCTCTAATCTTAATTTTTTGAGGGATCTTAACACTCATTTCCACAATGATTGTGCCAGTTTACATCCCCAACAACAGTGGACAAGGGTTCCTTTTCCCCCTGAGCCTCTCCAGCATTTGTTATTGGTTGATTTCTTGATGATAGCCATTCTTTCTGAAGTAAGATGGAATCTCTGTGCTGTTTTAATTTGCATTTCTCTAATGACCAATCATGTTGAACATTTTTTTCATATATTTATTTGCCATTTGTATTTCTTCGCCTCAGAAGTGCATATTCATCTTAGATGCCCATTTTTGGATTGCGTTTTTGAATTGGGGGGGCTGATTTTTTCTTTATATGTTCTAGAAATAAATCCTATGTCTGAGGGACAACTGGCTAAATTTTTTCCCACTCTGTGAGTTGTCTTTGCATTCTGTTGGTGATTTCTTTTTATGTGCAAAAGCTTTTTTAAAAAGTGAGATCCCAGTTATTGATTCTTTGACTTATTTCCCATGTGGACAGACAAAATAATTATTAAAAACACTTAGGTTCTACCTTGTGTAAATGGTCTCTTTTACTAAAACAGCAAGAATGGTTTTCTAGCTAAATTTCCCCCTTTTGTGGTTGTTTTATATTTTTTTGGCTGAGTGTCTATAGAATAAAATAGCAGTGACTAGCATTAACATCATTATTTATTGTGTGCTCAGAATGTGTGTAGTAGGTTTGACAGGACTCCCACAACAAGATACTACAGTTGGTGTGGCTTAAACAACAGAAATCCATTTTCTCGCATGGTGAAAGTTACAAGTCCAAGATCAAGACACTGGTAGCGGTGGTTTATCCTGAGCCTCTCTCCTCGGGGTGTAAGGGGCATCTTCTGCCCATGTCTTTGCCTGGTTTTCTCTCCAGGCCTTTCTGGGTCTAAATCTCTCTTATTTTGGCACCAGTCCTATTTGATTAGAAGCCACCCAAAGATCTCATTGTAACTTCATTGTCTCTTTAAAGACCCTATCTCTAAGAAGGGGCCTACCTGGGTCATTAGAATAGAATAGAATAGAATAGAATAGAATAGAATAGAATAGAATAGAACAGAACAGAACAGAACAGAACAGAATAGAATAGAATAGAATAGAATAGAATAGAATAGAATAGAATAGAATAGAATTTCTACTTCTAGTTTTTGAGGAATCTCCATACTTATTTCAGCAGTGGTATTTAAACTAGTATAATACTTTGCATCCCCACCATTTTTTCATGTGTCTGTTGGTCATTTGTACTTCTCTTCTGAGAGTTTTGTTTTTTGTTTTTGTTTTTTTTTTTACTGCAACCTCACCAGCATATGTTATTCTTTGACTTCATGATGATGGCTATTCTTTCTGGTATTGTTTTAATTTGCATTTCTCTAATGGCCAGTGTTATGGTTTGTATCTAGATGTTCCCCAAAGCCTCATGCTCTCATAGGTGGGGCACTTAGAAGTTGGCTGGATCTAGAATATGTTATACTGGGATTAAGGGTGTGTGGTACTGGGTTAGTCCAGTAATTGGTTTATCATAGTTCTGGGTGTGTATAAATGGGAAGGCAAACCCTAGCTGTGGGTGGCACCACCCAAAACGTTTGTATCCTGAATGGGCTAAAAGGGAAAAGGAGGCTGCTGCTGCTGCTGCTTGCTGCCTGCTCTGCCATAGATGGTTTCTTTTCTGCTGTGCCACCCTGCCTTGGAGCCAGATGACTAACGACTGAAACCTCCATGAACTGTGATCCAAAATAAACATTTCCTCCCTTAGCTTATGGTTGTTGGGTACTTTGTTTCAGCAACAAGGAAAGTGACTAAGATATCCAGAGTTGTTGAACAGTTTTTCATGTGTCTGTTGGTCATTTGTACTTCTCTTCTGAGAAGTTTCTGTTCATTTCCCTTTCCTATTTCTTGATTGCCTGTTTCATTTTGGGTGATTTAATTCTTTTTGAGATTTTATATAGTCTAGATGTTAGAGCCCTCTGTCTCAGGAATACTAGAAAAATTTTCTCATTTTGTAGGTTGTCTCTTTACTCTGTTAATTGATTCCTTTGCTGTACAGAAGCTTTTTAATTTGATATAATCCCATTAGTATCTTCTCAAAAGAGCTAAAAGACATATTGCAGCCTTACATGCATGCCAATGTTTATAGCAGCACAATTCATAATAGATAAATCCTGGAAGCAGCCTGCATGCTTATCAATAGACTGATAGATAAAGAAAATATGGTGTGTGTGTATATATTTATATTTATATTTATATTTATATTTATATTTATATTTATATTTATATGGTATATATGGTATATATATATATATACACATTTATATGAAAATGGATGCACCAAGAAAATATAATCTTAAGTGAAATAAATCAGACACATAAATTTAAATGTTATGTGGTAGTTCTCATCTGAGTAAGGCAAAATAGAGACAAAGAGCAAAGGATGGATAGAAGGAAACAAGATGATAGATCTTTTGCAAATGGGAAGGGAAACTGAGGGCAAGGAGGAGACTAAGTAAGATTTAAGATCTGCCACATACAGGAACCTTATAACCTCAATGAATGTAAATATTATACGCCACAAGCATGAGCTAATAATAATAACGATAACAACAAGAAAGAAAATGGGAAAAGGAGATTTAGAGATGGAGGGAGGGAGTGAGGTGTGGGATATAAAGAAACAAGCTGTGCTAAGTAGATGTAACCACACTGCTGAGATGATTGTAAAATGCATGCATTGCAAATGTGTGCTAATAAAATCAGCTAAAATATTAAAAGACCCTATATCCAAATATAATAGCATTCTGAGGTGTGAGGGTTGGGTTTCATCCTCACACTTAATGGGGCTGGGTGACAAAATCCAGCCTAAATCAAAATATGAATCAAAACTGTAAGTGCTTCACAAATATTGTATCATTTTAGTCCCAAACTGAAGTCCATGAAAGAAAACTGAGGAACAGAGACACTAAATGATGAAATTAAGAGAAAAGCAGGTGTTGGATTGAAAACTCAAATCCATAGAGAAAGACTTCAGATGACAACTGCACTATATGTGAGCATCTTTCAGACACACTGCTGAATCTGTTCAGGTGTTAGAAAGGAGAGACTCAAATGACTTTTGTGGTGAACAATTGAAAAATGCCATCCCTAAACCATGATGCTTCCGGAGGAAGGTGGTAGAGGAGTACCGGTCAGTCCTCACGGGGGTTCTTGTGAACCACAGCCTGTTGCCCCACCCTTCTGGCCCCGGGGAGCCTCTAGTAGCAGATGGCATGGTCAGAACTTGGCTACTAAATCCACCCTCTTGCCTGGCCACACCCATGCCGATGTGACTTGAGTGTAGCCCCAGTGGAAACCACTGGGGACCCTTGTAAACCACACACTCTGTTAGGAGCAGGAAATCCTCTCTTCTCCTGGCCAGTGCCAAAGTTTTCTAGAAGGAGTCAGAAAAGGCCAAACTATACCCAGAGTTCCTGGCAGGAGGCAAAGGTCAAGGAGGCTCCCTGCCCTGAGCAGAGTGCACAGCTGTAAACTCAGGTGATTCAGAGCAGAGATGGCAGCAGTTAAGGACGCCTGGTATAATGATTATTGTAACTGTTAAGAGGAGGACAGTGTCATTTAGACTTGCAGCCTCAATTTTCTCACTTTAAAAAGTATCTTTCCCCAAGATTCATTCATAAAGTATAAGGAGCAGTGGGGAGGTAGAAGCAATGAACTGCATTACATTCTTGTTATTTTTAAATATGTTAATGATGGCTTTCAGCTGTGAGGCTCTGAAGAGAAGGGAAACAGTTTCACATGTTGTGCCATTTAGAAAATCCTTTGCACTCTGAAACACAATTATATTTGTAATTAGGTCCATTAGGAGATTATTGTTCAGTAACATGTTTACTAAGACACCCGGATAGTAATTTTTTTTGGTGGTCTGCTAAATTTAAAAATTAAATCATAAACAATTGGCAAGAAGCTACAAGACCAAAAATGTCACATGACATCTCCAAAACATCAGTGTAAATTGAAAATACTACTGTTTTACTAACCCAATGCAATAATTTTTGGGCACTCAAAATCAAATATCTGAAAGTATTTTCAAATAATTTCTGAATGAGAAATGCCAACCTCAGTTTTAAAAATCAAAGAAATAGCTAATGACCAAGAATATTTTCTTAAAGTATCAATGTTTATTTATATCAATATTTTACTCAAACAACCTTTTATTTTATTTTGTTGTGCCTGCTTGGTTTTTATTTCATTTTATTTTTTGAGACAGAATCTTGCTAAGTTGCTCTGATGGCTTTGAAATTTTGATGTTCCTATCTCAGTCTCCTAAAGGAGCCAGGATTACATACGTGTGTCACACATCACTTGAGCTATATGTTATGTGTTACAAAGGTGTATAAATGATAAACTGTATTGATCATGTAGTAATGAAAGTAATAAAAAATAGAATTTTTCCTCTTGGCTTCTACTTAAAAAAATAGTTTGCCATATACCTGGGCTCCCTGGAAAGCCCTTTTTGGTTTGTTTGTTTATTTCTTTATTTCTTTTGCTGTGTCTATACTTGATTATGTGTTTTGGATCCTTTGGAAATGGTTTGGGGAGCCCTGGGGTTAATCACCAGTACAGCAAAAAGAAATATATAAATAAATACACGTATGTTGTTTTAAGTTGCTAAAGTTGTGGTTATTTATTACTCAGTGATGGAAAACTTGGGTAACTTGCATATCAACAAACACTGATAAACTGATCATTTAGATTACTGTTACTTCTTAGAATTAGAATAAATCTTTTCCTTTCAACATAGAATACATATTCAAGCTTTCATAATGCCTATGATCACATATGGCCGCTACAGTTTGAATTTTTATGTCTCCTCAGTGCATATATTAAAAGCTTGGTCCCAGAGTTGTGCTGTTTCTAGTGGAACCTGTGAGAAACAGATCTACCGCAAGGTCTTTTAGTTAACTGGGATAGAAGAGAATTGAGGAAACTCTGTCCCTGTCTCATTCTCTTTTACTTCCTGGTGTGAGGTGAATGGCTTTCTTTTGCCATGCATTCCCCACCCCTCCCATCATGTGTGCCTTCTCAGCAGCCCAAAAGCAAAAAGACTTTTGGATTGACCATGGACTGGAAACACTGAAACTGTAAACATACATCTTTTCTTTTTTACAAATGATTTCAGGCATTGTGAGGTAATGGAAACTGTTTAATACAGAAAAGTTGTACCAAGAAATTATGTCTTTGCAATTACTAGGCATGCTCCTTATCACTGAGCTACCTCCTCATCCCTTTGTGGTTCCTATAGTTAGTGATGTGGAGGAATCTGGGCTTTTTAAGGAGAGAAAGCCTAGAATATTGTAAGCAGAGCTTACAGGGTGATTCTAGGGAGGGCTCAAAAGACCAGAGCACTGATAGCATCATGGACAGTAAAGGCAGAGCTGATGAGATTTCAGGTAGAAATGATGACCATACTTGGGAATTGGGCTAAAGGACATCCTTGATGCACTAGGGAGGAAAAGGTGACAGTACTATATCTAGTCCCTGAGACTTTGTGGAGTTTGAGCTTTGAGAAGATGGGCTAGTTTACTTGGTGGAGGTTTCAAGGCAGCAAAGCATTCAGGCAGTGGCATGAGTTTTACTGGCTGGTTTTAGCAATATTTACAAAAAAACAAGCAGGAATAGACCATTATAACTTGGCAGGTTTACCAGATACAGAGCATGTGTGAACTTTTGGACAGGATGGTGATGTTATTAGCATTGATAAAAAGAAGCCAAGGGCCACATGTATGGCAAATAGTTTCATTCTGTGTGCTGCCGGGATGATGCACTGCATTGCCATAGGCCTGAAAGCTCTGGAGCCAAGCAATTGTGGACTAGAACCACCAAAACTATGAGCCAAAACAACTCCTTTCTCTTTATAACTGAATGATCTCAGCTATTTGTTACAGTAACCAAGAGCTGGCTAACACAATGGACATAATGGCCATTCACATGTTGGATTGTGAAACCCTAGTAAATTCCAGTGTGAATTTCCAAGTATTGTGCTGTGTTCTTATTACCATTATTCTCTCCTTCTGCTCCATCTTCTACCCTCTAAAAGCAGATGCTGATAGGAGATTCCTTCTTATAACAAGTCTACCAGTGGCCAACAGCCTAAAGGAAAACAAGAAATGGAGCAGAGGTACTTCCCAAGCCCAAGCTAAGGGAAGAGTACAGTACAGTAAGAGTGAGAGACTTTTTATTCTCAATTTCTCCACCAGCCTACTCCAAAGTTGGTGGATATTAACATGAACAACAGTTGTGATGGAAATATAAGGAGAATGGGCAGTGGTCAAGAAATATATTGTATTTCACTTAGGACAAGCCAAAGCCATTTTTCTTAAAAGCAAATTTATAGAAATTAGGTTTTTGAACATAATACAATCAGGTATAAATTAGACTTTATTCAGCATAAAACTTTGGAAGAAGTAAACAAAATCTAGCATCAGTTCTCATCATTTATCAAAGAATGATCACACTAGATTTGTCATGCTCAGATGAAGTGTCATTTGTCATCTCTGATTCCCATGCCAACAACCCACCTTCTTATCTTTTCTTTGGTTTCCCAGATATTTCAAACTCAGGAAGAAAAAGAGCTCTTCATGATGAGTGACACACCCATTCTAATCTCTGGAAAAGACTGTCCTGTTGTAACCCTAATGTTCTTCCTGGTTCACTGTGCTAATGATGTTACTTCTCAAAATCAGCAAGGATCAAAGCCTGAAACAGGATGACTCGGTCCCAAGTTTTCACAGTATATCGCCTCAAGGAATTCTCTTTATAGCTTCAATATTTATGTAGTAATTCCATTAAAGCATTCAAAATCAGAACACAGTGTTTGCAAGTCACATCTGAACATGAGCACAGAGAAAATTAGCATATTAATATAACTTTTTCTTAGAAAGCCTAAAAAAGTATACTCTTCATTAATTCAATATATTATGGTATTTTGCTGATTCCAAAATACTGTAAAATGCAACATTATTTTATATTTGCAAAAAATTATGTTTACAAAACATTTCAGTTAACTGTCACAATGTTATATGATCATTTATTGTAAGACATCTTGATTTCAAAATAGTTAAAAGCATGAGGGACATGTATATACCGCAATGATCAAATGCAGCATTAAAATACATTCCTCATAAAACTACCAATAAAATACTAAACACTAAGAACATTAAATTGGCACATATTCATAATTAATAGCATATTCTTAAAGCTGTTCTTTTTTTCACTTCTCAGTTAAAAGGGAGAACAGCCTGGCAATGACATTGATTTCTAGGGATGTCGCATATAACTATAAGACATGTGTTTTCAATTTGGAAATCATTGCATTCTTCCTTCTAATATCACAGACCAGGAGATGAAATAAATGAAGTCTGCACAAAGTGCCTCGGTACAGAGCCAGAAGGCAGAGTCTTACTGGGAAACCCAGTTTTGGGGTGCTGCTGTGTTCTTTTCATAGACATCAAAAACCAAGTTGATCATTACCATTCTTTAGTCCAGCCCTATAGATAAGGCAAATCAATCATTTAAAACATCTACTTGGAAGGATGTTCTTTTATGAAAGTAAACTCAACTTTCTAGGCAGCTTATGAATGTCTCATAATTTGCTTAGCAAATCCATTCTACTCTGTGGGTTTTGTTCCGTTAGGCATCACTCCAACTCAAATGATTTCTCTGTATGTACTGAGAAGCAAAGGTCTTAAAATATTATATAATCCGCTTCATGTCAAACACTAGTCTCATGCAAGATTCTACTGTATGACCACTTGGTAGTTTGTGACAGACAGGGGGAGTGGCAGAACACTTCAAAACTTTCTAGCACTTGCTATAGAAAGATCCAGAAACTTGGATCTGTAAACCATGCTGAAGATCTGATAATGCTGTGCTCTGTCTGGCCTCTTTAGAAGTGGCTATTCTTCAAGAAAATCAGTAAGTAATCCACCTTCGCTAAGCATTAGTTCCTTTCATCCTGATTTCTGACAAAGTATTTCACAGGACAATTCCGATGTTAGATGCAAAAAACTCAAACATTATTGTAGTTGACAGGAATTAGTCGGAAACTACGTGGCCACCATTAAACTATTTCTAGACATTTACACATTTATAGAATGCCACATTGTATGACTCATTTAATTACTTCAAAAGCCATCTCATTGTATTCTTTTACATACTTGCTTCATTTTCTTCTTCCTAGTTCTGAACTAGAGGCAAAGCTTTCTGAATCTCACTCTTGATGTTTTCTTTCTGCTGGCAATAGACAGAAAAGGTGGCTAATTTATACATCACAGCGAATAAAACAATAATGAGTATTGTTGATCCTAAACACATGTACAGAACTACTGGGAACTCTGGGTATAGTCCTTGAAGAATTCCTGTCCCTGCAGGAGTAGCCATTAACCCCAGGGAAGCACCAACTAGAATAAATGCTGCAGACTTCCCACTTATGCTCGTGTACTGCACAATCCAAGAAATACAGCTGGGAAAGGTGATGGCCATCGAGGCCCCATACACTGAGCTTGCTATCCAGAGACAAAGTGGGCTCTTGTCAAAAAGCACCAGGAATAAAGATGAGACCAGGCTGCCAATGTTGCTCAACACGATCATGGTTCCAGGCTGTAAACACGTGGCAAAGAAGATTGCCAGGCCTCTACAGGCTGCAAAGGCCCCCCAGAAGATGGAGTTCAAGCCAGCCGCTTCACTTTCCTCCATGCCTACGTGGGTGGTTGCAAATGAGAAAAGGTAAGAGCTGTAGGTTACCTCAGTTCCATCGTAAAAAAAGAAGAGGACAAAAAGGAGGCAGAGCAGGGCCCTGTGATGTTTAGCTCTTTGGGATTCCTGAGCAGACGTTGTCGATTTTTTGTGCTTTGAGTTTTTCTTGAAAAACAGAGCAAACAGGAAGACAGAAACTACCAGGATATAAGTGCTGATGGATGCATAAGCCCACAGTAAGTTCAAGTCATCCGGCGCTGCAAACAGAAGGTCTGGGTTGGCCTCAGGAGATCGGTTGAGGGCTGGAGGGTGACGGTCAGGCTCTGTGTGGTTTTCAGCTGACACTGTCGTTCCCAAGGCCAGTTTTGCCAGAATAGGAGTCAAAAAGGCACCCAAGGCAAAACTGAAGTGTAAGGCCTGCACATGTGGGGCTCCTTTGTCCCCCCACAGAGCCAAGATAAGGAAGTTCCCACCTACCAATGAAAGATGGGGAAATAGTTTAAGTACAGTGATTACATGGCCTGAGGATTATAATATTCAGAGTTATCAAACATTCAATCACTTCTGTGATTGAAGACCTCTAGCACACTGCCACTAGACTTACTGTATATAATATTTCACTATTAGACAGTGGTCACATTACCACAAATTACTACAATGGTTTCTGTGAGTTTGATTGGCAGTCACTTCAGGAATTATACATATATATATATATATATATATATATATATATATGGCAAAACACATACTCAGGAAGCCAAACCCTCAAGGATTCTGTTGTGCCTATTACAGAAAATAAAAACACCTCCCAGCATCTGCCCTAAACAGGTCACCTAGAAGATCAAAGGCCAGAGTTTCATAGTGGTGTCTATCTTGTTTTTTATCAGACATATAATTCTACCCTGTAACTTTGCAACCAAACTAAACCTAAAGTGTAAAATATTTCCAAAATCTAACCAATAACTTAAAGCATGGAAGGGAAGCTAGCAAGCAGGATTTGGTGGGAAGCCAGCATCACTTATGTTATTTATCAGATTTTGAATGGCATGATAGAAGAGGTGGCAGAGTAGGAATTTCTGAGTGAGAAAAAACAGAAAAGGAAAGGAAGGAAAGTAGTGCATGCCACAGGTTTTTCTTAGCTCAATAACCGGGGCATGTTTTTAATTGGATGGTTGTTTCTATGCTTTATGCTTTCATAGCCAAACAATGGTTCCTTTTTACGTCTACTAACCCACCAATTCCTCTTGCGCTGCAACAATAACGTTCTATCCTGAAGTGAAAGCCCTCTCACTTGCACTATAATTATTCACAAGAGGGAATCCCGCCCTGTCCTGCTACTGTAAATCTCCCATAGAACGAAATCCTGTAAGTTCACTTCATAGTGGTGAGTTTGATTCCCTAATTAGCAAGAAGAGGAGCTACCAGGTGATTCTGACTGGGTGACCCCATGAGCATCTCATAAGTCTGGGTCACTCAACAGCTTATCTCCTGTACTTTTCCTAGTAGTTTTCCAGGTGACACTGAAGGATTCACTAACCTGTATCCAGAACACCCATTCCAATACCAGTGACAGACATCATGACAATCAGTAATGCTGCTGTCTTGCAAAGAGGAATGAGATACTGAGCAATTGAGCTAGCCAACATTGACAGCCCTGAGAAGAAAAAGCAAAAAGTCAGCTGTAAAAAAATAGTATTCATAAGGTTCTCGGGTCAAGTAAACCTAAAAACTTACAAAAATACTACATACAGTTAGATTAAAATTCAGATATCTTGAGAAGATTGCAGATTGTACAAATGGTTATTTCATTTAAATCTTTTGTAAGTTCTATGGACTACAAAATATAAATTACCATGACATAAATGATAAATCACCATGACTATTATAGTACTGCTAGTAATAAAACTATAAGTTATATCACAAAGGAGCTTTTACAACAAAAGAGACAGGCCACAAATTATTTACTTAAACATTTCACAGTTAATAACTGAAAAAGACTTTTAGATCTGAAGTACTATTTGAAAGGCAAAAAGAAAATGGAGTTATTGTAGTTGGAAGTAAAACTTTAATTTTCAAAAAAAGGGAAATATAAGACAGACAGTGCTGGGCTGAGAATGTATATAGCTCAATGCTACATTGCTTGTACACCATGAACATGGCCCCAGGTTCTTCCTCGAGACCTCCCTTCATACATGTGTGTATGTGCACACATACATACACATGAGTATGTATAAATATAAGTGAATATGAGTGTGTGTATATGCATGCATGTATATGTACACATACAGGCACATACACATACATGTGTGTGCATATACATGTGTAAGTAAGTGTACATATATCTGCATATGTTCATATACATGTGTGTTCATGCATGTGTATACATGCATGTGAATATAACACACCTGCAACAAATTGTATGTGTATACATTTGAATATGTGTGCATATATATCTATACACATACTTATATTCACATATGTGAAATACAAAGGGTATTTCATTCACCAGCAATAACAGATTATTCTTTTTTCTTAGGTGTTTTATCACACTGGTCTAAATTTTTTTATATGTCATTTTATTAAAAAATATGTTAAAAGCTTCGCAAGTTATATCCAGAGAGAAGGAGAGTAGTAGGGGTCATCACTACTATGGGGTAGCAGGAGCAGAAATGTAGCCCTTGCCAGTCCCTCACCAATTGGGACCCCTTCATGCTCAATCCAGAGGCTATAGGGTTGGGGCAGGTTCCACGAGGTTATTCTGATCTCTGTGGTCCCAGGAAAGCTGCCCTCTGCCCTGACGAACAGTGGCTCCCTGGAGTGCCTCCCTGATTACAGTGAAGGTTGGGCAGACTGAGGATCACATACACACACACACACACACACACACACACTAGCACTAATCTAACTTTCCTGAGGCCACAGCACAGATGCCCTCTCACTGCCAAAGTGAGTGACAGCAGGGAGCCCAGTTTCCCAGAGGACACCTAACACTCCCCACTTCAGCAGCCAACCATTCTGCAGGCTGCTGTTTCTCCTATGGGCAACCAAGGTGAAAACGCACTGAGAGTCAACAGAGTGAAATTGCTGTTTACTTACCTAAAAGTAAAAAGTGATTCATACGGTCGAAAAGAACCCCACCTATGGCACAGCCACCCAAATATCCCAAAGCACGACCCACAAATATTTCAGAAAGACTGCTCATATTTTGGTTCACATTTCTTGCCAGATCTTGAAATGTGGGTCCCAGTACAGCAGCAAGCAATCCCTGAAACGTGAAAACAAAAGCTGTTACAAACAAAATGATATGCATCTGACTTATGTGCACTACAAAAAAAAAAATTGAGGGCCTGGGTTACAGTGCAATGTAGAGAATTACTTCAAGACCCACAGTAAGAAAAAAATTGCAATACTAATATTAGTAGAACTATCGATGCCTACTCTTTTTCTTTTCAAAACTCTCAATTTAATTTTTTAAAATTTTATTTAAAGAGAAAAAAAGCAAAACAGAAAAAAGGGTAGAAATAATACAGAATTTCAAAACAATAGTAAGAAATCACTAGTTGATAAATTACATATTGTCCTCTTAGAAATAGTTGTTCATGTTACAAAATTAAAGCATACAAAGTGGACATTTAAACAGTGAGGCTGCAAACAGTTCTGTTCAACGATCCAACAAAAACGTAGTAATATGGTTATCAATCCTACACACTTAAACATACGTGCAGTTATATCCTTTAGAGCACTTTCTTTTCCTCCTTTTGCTTTTTAAGTCCATTATCTGTTTAGTTATATCATGTTTCAGCTTGCTCAGTACCTTACTGATCTGTTTTGTTGTTATTTCCTTTTTAATCAACTTATATAATTCTGCTTTGTTTTTGAGTTTCTCCTCACTCATGTGACATGGATCATCTTTGGTGGAGTTGGGAGTTTTTGGAGATATTTTGTTAGCTTGTTTTCTCATGTTCTATTGTTTTTTTAATTTAATTTTTTATTAAGTTGGAGGTAGTAATATACAACAGAACAGGATGAAATGAACCACTTGAGACAGTGTAGTGAAATTGGTACAGAACTTCAGAGCAGGTCACCAGGACAACAGTAATAGGCACCACTATATATCTTGTTGTCTTCACACTAGTTGTTCTTCAATCAGGTATAGCAAAATCAAAAGAAATAAAGAATATTATAGAACTTATCAAAACAGAATATTGAATAGAGCAATACAATTAATTAGGACAAAGCAAAATGGTGATAAAAATATCTGCCTTCAAAGAGATAGTAGAGGAAAATTCCCCCCACTCGCTGCATTAGTTACAGTCAACCCCCCAAGAGATGCCCAGATCCCTGGATCCCACTTGCTAATGGGGGAGGCGGGAATAAGGTATGTTTGATTCTCAGCCTGTGCCCCAGTAGGCAGCAGGCTGGTTGCTGGTTTGCTCAGTGTCCTAAGTTCCAACATGGTACAGATCTCAGGAAATGCTGTTGCTTCTTGCTTCTTGCCCTGGGGTGGCCGCGGCTTGCCAGACCACAGCCACTTACCAGGGCGGCAGGCTGGTTGCTGATTTGCTCAGCACCCTAAGTTCCAACATGGCGCAGATCTCAGGAAACGCTGTTGCTTCTTGCTTCTTGCCCTGGGGTGGCCGTGGTTTGAAAACTCTCAATTTAAAATAAAATATTTAATCCTTCTGGTTTTTGGTTTCATTTTGTTTTCTATTTGAATAATACCATAAGCTTATTCTGTATTAAAAGTTAATCAGGAGCTGGGAATGGGAGTGCTTACACATCACACGTGAGACCCTGAGTGTCGTTTCCAACACCAAAAGTACACCACAATAAAATTTAGCATTAAATCTGTTTTTGAAATAGCTTTATATTTTGACATGTCTTACATGTAATAACATGAGAATTTAGAAGTCAAAAATTTAAATGATCAAAATAGTCTCATCTTCGTTGGTGTTAAAACAGCGATATTTCTGGTGCATATGGTTCCTTCCTCTGAATAACACATATAAAATATTCAAGATAAACAATTTAAATATTTTTGATTCTATGTTTTTCTTCAAAAATACTCAGACATCAGGAGTACAGTTTGTAAGACTTCCTCAGAAGACTTTACATATGCATGTACAGAATGACTTTAAAAATAAAGTTTAAATCAAAGACAGTATATTGTGGTAAGCTAAATTAAATTGTTTGGTCTAAGCTGTCTCTGTATGTATCACCATGTGACCTAACTTCACATAGCAACTAGTTGTAACCTAACAGGAGTATTGCCTGTAACAAATGGCCAAGCTTTGGTCAAACACATGAGCCAATCTTTCAGCCAACCTCATGCTGCACGATGCACAGATATGTCCAAATAAAGCAAAGGAAAAACTGCAGAATCGGGGAGTTTCTCTATGTGACTCTCTTTCTCTCTATACTGCCTGCCCTTATAATTGGGTGCAGCTGTTTCAATCTTTATTGATTCAGGGTGCTTCCCAATTCACAGATGATTTCTTTGCTCCAGACAGTCTGGATTCACATTGGGGATCTGAAGTAGACCTCCAGTAATTCTAGGGAGACTATGTGATCAAACACATGGACCAGCCAGGGTCCCTCATGCCCACTGACCTCACACAGCAACAAGAGGTGCTAGGTGGGTTTTCTCTTTTACTTCAGCTCACAAATTTGTCTTTGGGGCTCTCTGAGCATTTTTTGCTGGACTCAGTTCAGGATCACATAATTAACTGGATTGCATCCAGAGTGAGGCCTCAGTTAAGTTCTTGATGAGAATCAGTGCCTCCAAATCCAAGGCAGCTGGGACTCCTGGGATCTTGGTGTCCACTCTCTGAGATACAAGCTAACTTTATTCACAGAAGTGATGGGCCTTGAATGTTTTCTTTTTACTTTTGAAAAACTGAATTAACCTTATTAAGGACACTCCAGAGTTGTAGTGGCCCCGGATGACATTTTTCACCTAGGTGACATTACTTGAGAGAGACATTAGAAGAATGAGAATCCAGAACACAAAGTCATTAAAATCGAAGAACAACACAAAGTCAATGGGACTCAGCCTTTCATTACTACACAGAGGAATCTAAAGATTAAATAAATCAAAGTTCACCTCTTTGCAAACTTCCTTGCAGAAAGTTAAACAAAAAAATCTTAATCTTTTTTTTACAAATATTAGTCAAAGACTATCCTGCTGCACAGAAAATTCTACTCTACTGGCTAGAAAAAAATTAGGGTCCATGTACTTTTTTATAAAACCCTGAGTTTGATATTTTACTTGGTTTATGGCTAAGATAGAAAGAAAGACAAGACAAGATGACAAGATAAGACAAGACAAGGCAAGACAAGACAAGACAAGACAAGAAAGGTCTATGTAATAAAGATAAGTTTTCATGCTAGGAGAGTTTTTAGTGAAAATAAGGAGAATAGCTCCTGAATTTCCAGGAGAGGTCTGACTAGGGTGGCCCTGTCTCAAAAGAAAATGTAAAGGACTGGGGACACGATCCCGCTCAGTGCAAAGGCCCTGGGTTCAGTCCTAAACATTGAAATAAAATGCATAGGAACATTGCAGAAAGTTTGTAAAAGATGAACCTGTACACTGTTAATTTCCTCTGTGCCGTCTTTATTAAATAATTGATCACTTACAAAAACTGAGACTTTTCTTTTAAAAGAGCTAAGGCTTTTTAGCTTTCATGCAGTTTTCTGTATTGGCCTGTGAAAGGCTAATAACACTTTGGTTAAATGACATCCTGTATAAAATGACCTGTGACCTTGCTTTGACAAATGTTTTAAACTTTTGATGATTTGAGGAGTCTTCCAAAACTCAAATTCTAAGTTAAGACTTTTCTTGACCCTGAATTAATTTTAGGATTTTCAAGATGAGCTCAAGCACTACCTCAAAAGAATATCTCTCATAAAAAGAGAGACTTTAAGCTAACTGGGTATGTTTTATGCATTAAATTACATGGGAAACATTGTCAAATAATAAGTAATGCTAACATTTGAGTTATATTCATATGGCTGTCTTATGACTATGTTCATAAGTTGTATGAAATTCCTAAAAATCTAATAATCCTATAATAACACAACCCACCATAATTCTAATTATTATCTTGAAATATATGCAAACTGTAGCACAATGCCATTAATTATACTACCAGATAAATGGGAGGCTGAGGCAAGAGTTCAAGTTAGCACAAGCAGTATAGCAAGACCCAATTCATTAAAAAAATATATTTGTCTACAACAAAAATAACAAAATTTTCTTGTCAGTTGCGTCACTATTGTAATTAATTCGCATCAGATCTTTAATCAGGTCCTTTCAAGTCTTGTTCCTCACAGGCAGGTCAGTATTTCATCTGGTACTTTGCTGAGCCACCACTGGTTGATGTTCAGGGACATTCATGGAAAGGACTCTGTCAAGAGCGGGTTTCAGATCATTTAGGGCCCCTCCACTGGACTGGGTAAGGATTCTCAATAAATAGACTCACTGGCTCATAAACCTCAAGATGATGTTTAACCCAACATCAAGCACAGCAAAAATTAATTATATACTAAGGAAATGACTTGCAGATTTTCCTGTTGAGTCAGCCAGTACAGAAATAGTAGCTATGCAAGTTGAATGACCTCTCTAAGGTAGAGACAGGTCTGACCCAAATCTAATTACCTGTCATAACCTATTTAGTAAACAGTGCTGTGCAGTGAACTAGAGAAACAAAATCTGTATCTGTATTTGCATTGCCAATTGTGGGCTCATGGAAAGCTCGAATGGCTGCCTGGTCTTTGCTGAATCTTTGTACCTGACATTATTAAAAGCTCTGCCCTTCATGACTCATCATGGATGATTGGGGACATAAATATTTTAAATTGTAAAAAAAAAAAAAAAGAGGCTTAAAACTAATGATTAGTTATTTTGATAGATGTTTTAAACATCATTCTGGTAAGATCACAAAAACTTGAAATGCTACGTTTCCAGCGCCTTCAGGTCTAGATAGAGTTCATTTGCTTGACACTTTCAGTGAATACTTTTCCTACGCAGGAAGGCCGATGCTGTAACAGAAGCCACGGTGACCAATAAACATCTTTTCATTGTGGGGCATTTCTAGTAAAACCTCTAGCACCAGAGGTACTAGTTTCACTGTCAAGTCAGAGGAGAGTTAAATAAGGCATCACAAACACAGCGGCATATTAGGCTAAGCTGAGTTAACTGATCGGATGCCTTAGTCAAAGTTGTTAGCAATTTGTGGGGAACATGAGAGGTTGACCTCTCATGAAGTAGTTGCTGGCAGCCTGAGGCCTTCATAACAGAGCCTCTGGGTCCTGTCATGTATCTCATCCGAGCTGACTCAGTAGTGTGAGCCTTTAATACATTATCCCAAAGCATATTTGCAGAAGCAAAAGAAGCCTTTCATGTCCCACCAAATGAGGACAACCAGAAATTTCATGTTCTAAATCCCAGACAATGAGTCTTGTGGAAACACCAGAAAATGACTACCCCTGACTTTGTCGGAAGGGGCCAGCCCAGGTTTTTCTCTGCGGTGAAATTTCAAGGCGTTGGTTTTTGAATCTGGACCTCACAACCTGGAGGAAACTGGAAACTGCACACTGTTGGGGAGCTCAGGATAAGCTGATGAGGGGTACCTCTCACCAGAAGCAGATGGCATCCTATATGTTCCGAACTTTGCCAACAACACACATCAAGACTTGTGTGTCATTGTGAAAGTCTTCTCCTTTTCCTTTTCCAATACTACCTGCTGGCCTAATCCCTTCCTTTGCCATACAGGAAAACACAAGGAATTATAATGATAGTTTTAGCAGGGGCTAATGCTGGAGGAAGAAACCAGAGCACCTGTGGGTTTGCAGGCTGATACCTCTAAATCAGGATTCAATTTCACTACTGCCAGTGGTGCTCCAGGTTTTCAATTAATCATCTTAAATTCCAGGGAAAAGTGCAAAGCCCTTCTTGATTGTCTAGACATCATTGTCCCTTGCTTTCAGACTCTCTGGAAATAGTGCCCTGACCTTGCCAATTAGCAATCTGACCACCAGCTAATAGAGAAAAGCTGACTGCTGTCTGCAGAAGGTGTTCTGCAGTTCCAGAAATTGCATGCAAAAAGCCCACAAATTACTTTACCTGGAAACGAGAAAATTCTTGTGTGGTGTCATTGCATTAAATCCAATAAGGATTTTCTACTAAGTGAGGTTATGCTCCTTACAACCTGTTATTAAAGGAGCACAAAAGAGTAAAGTTTCCCACTGGACCTTGTCAAGTAATGCAGACTGATGGCCCAAGAAATGTAACTGACCTCTGCACAATTGCCACTAGGTGGCACAATGTTCAGCCCCCAAGAGTCTAGGTTGAGTCTGCCGAGAATTTATTTACTCTCTTCTGATTCCTCACTGATTCAGATCTTGCTGTTTGCATTGCTGTTTGCCTTCTGAATAGTTTTCCCTACAAGTTCCCACCCCTCCCATAATCAGAGGTCAAAACATTCAGGATCCAAAATTATACCTACCTTGAAGTAGACAAAGATAAATTAATTTCCAGTGAGGAAAATTCCTAATAACATTCCCTGGTATTGCCTCTTGGCAGCCTGGGGGGTGCCACTTGTAAGGAATCTGAAGCAAACAGGCTAGGGGAAAACTTGGACCTGTATACAACCAGATCTCCTTGAGATTCAGAAGGGTAGAAAGTGCTCTCTGAGAGATGGGTGAAAACATTTATGTTCCACAAAAACACATGTCTTCCTTGCCCATGCTGGGGGCTTTCATCTGGTGTGACACCGGATGAAACTGAATGCTGTGCTTAAATTTCCCTTCATTTCACAGCTAAAGAAAGAGTAATTTAAAAGGTGGCTGAGCAGCTGGAGCTGGAGCTCAGCTGGCAGAGCACGTGCTAGCATGCACTAAGCCATAGGCTCAAACTCCAGCCTGAAAAGACAAAGCAATGTACCAGAAATGCTGATAATAGTGCTGTTTCTCTAGACACCACCACTGAACACATTAAGGAAAGTTCTCGGGGGTGGGGGAAGGAGCACACGACGTGGTCACAGAAACAACCAGTGGTAGGTGGTAGGCCAGGCAGTTCCAAGGTTTTGTGTTCTTCACCTTTAGTGGGTCTCCAGGTTCCTATGATTTGTGACTTGTAACTGCACACATGGATACTTGTTTGGATCAAACCATTTTACAGCCACCCACAGTCCTTAGTCAACATCACTGTCTGAACAAAGATTATGACCAATTGCACTGTTGAGCTGTCTTTATGGTGTGAACTAATGGGTTGACTTAGAGCAGTTTGGTTCATGGAGATGCCAGCTAAAGAGTGTTCTTTAGCTTTTGGATATTACTGATACACAAGGTATCAGTAACACAGCATCTCCCGAAAGCCATCCTCAAGTCTCCCCAGTGTGCTGTATGCTCTCGAGTCCTAAGCATTTCTATGCAGCCATCCTTTGTACACCAAATGCAACAGAAACACAAAGCACCAAGAATCACCCAAATCATTTGTCATTGTCAATTGTGAACTACAGAATTAGCCCCTCTCAGTTCATTATGATGGTGACAGAAGGGATCAGTGCCCAAGATTTCAGGAACCTCTCAAAATGGAGGTTGCACAAAAGTAGGGACTTATTACATTAAATCTGGCCCAAATCTGCCTATACACATGGGGAACGGTAACCTACCTTCAGATGTCAGTATTGCAATCTGCCTGCTTGTGAAACAAGTAACTCAGCAGCTAAAGGTTCAGCCCTTCACAAGCTGCACACTGGTCGTGAATGTGCAAAGAAGATGAACGAGCTGTAACTGTCAATCTGTTTCTGTGTGTTCCTTTCTTCTTCTGTCTCTAAACACTGTCTGCCATTTTCCTGGGTAGAGCATTCTGAATCTGTAATGTTCTGGGGTGCTTCCAAGTTCCTAAATTATTTCTTTGCCCAAAAAAGGGGCTGAAATTAACTTGTCTAACCTTTTCTTTACAATGTATTATCCAGAACTGTGTTCTACAGTGTAGCATGCTTCTGCATTCACTTCCTCTGGAGAAAGGCCTCCAGAGGAAATTCTCTGCACCATTTAAGAAAAATAATGTTTTTAAATTGTCTACATCTCCAGAATAATTGGCTGTAGTTGCAGTTCTGCTCTCAATGCAGGCACGTCCCCTTCTTGAGCAGGGCCAGCCTACCTCTAAAGACATGGGATCTCAGATGCACTGTCCCAGGGCCCTGAATGGTAGTACTTCGTCCCTTCAGAGAATATGCAAGATCTGGCACACAATGGGGGCTGCAAAGTGATTTTTTTCTCATTCCTCTCTATGTCCTTTACCCACCCCAATCCAAAACCTCTAAGAAACAATTACAGTTCTCCGAGATGCTAAGTGACAAAAGTGACTCCCCACAAGACTCACCCTTCCAATTCCCCTAGGTCACAATTATCCAGTGATAAGAGGAAAATTTCCACAAATGCTGAATTGAGGGGCAGGCCAGGGCTTTGGCTAAAGGCACGTCTTGCCATGCATCTTGCTCCAAGAAAAACTTTGAAGGGTCAGAAGTCCTAATTCATATAGGATTGAGGGCAGAGTGAGTGAGGTTCCTGGCTGTACCACTTAACCAGTTGTGTGCTCTGAAATTCACTTTTCCCCTGAAACTTATATTTCCCAGTTGCAAAATTAAGTGGTTGACTGAATTTAAGCCATTAGAAAGAAAAAAATCAAGACAATTCACTTTTCTGTGTGATAATTTGGCATGCAGTAGAGCAGTAGCTAGAGATATGCCAACCCCCGTTGGGTCTCCCCATTAAATCAAGGACATGAAGGAAGGTTAGCTGGATTGGGAAACGTGCTAGGAAAATCAATTTCCCACTTGACAGTAGCCCTCCATGATTAAGGCTGCGCCCGCGTGCCAAATGAGGAAATCATGGCTTAGGCAGGTTAGCTATTGACCCAGGGTGACAGTGTGCAGGGGACCAAGACGAGACTCCAACTGGGAAGGCCGCGTTCTCTCAGGGAACCTCTCGGCCCGGGAGGGTTGCATCCCCAGCTCTCACCAGCCCCAGGAAGGTGGCATACAGGACCGCGGTGGTGAACCAGCGCAGCGCGCTCCGGGTCCGGGGCCCCGCCACCGCCTGCGGCGCAGGCTCCGGGGCCGAAGCCTGGAGGAGCCGCTGCGCAGCAGCCGGGATTCCGGCGCCGCCGAACTCCGTTTGCAGCTCCAGCTTGGCGGTGATGGGGAGGTGGCCTTGCAGCCGCCGAGCTTTTCTTCGCCTGACCTGGTGGTGCATGGAGCCCTGGTCCTTCCCTGCCCGCAGGTCCCTCCCAGCGCTGCCCCCCAGGGCCTGTCCCGCATCCCGGCCTCCCCAAGGCGGACTTTGGACCGCACGTGCGTTGCGGGAGACCGACAAGGGCGCTCCATCTGTGCAAGCCTCGGTTTTGGAAAGGAGGCCTGCAGCCAATCTGAGCCTCTGCTCTGGCGTGGTTGCCTGGGCGACCCGACCTCGCTATCAGGTTAACGCAGCTCGGAGACCAGCAGACGGGCTCCTCTGGTGGGACAAGCTGGAACTGCAGGCGCAGAATCGGGGTCAGAGGTGAGACTCAGGCCCAGGTTCCAGCGTCCCGCCTCAGAGGATATCAACCCAGGAAGGTCCTGGAATAATAAAAAGCAATGCCACCCAGTGCTGACCTGAGCGAGGGTTCAGGACATTCCAAATGCCAGAGGGCTATGGCAGAAAACAGCGGGGACTTTCGCTTTCAAGACCAGCATATTTTGGTCTTTCACAGTCAACTTCCTTCAAATTTCAGGTTCTAAATATGCCGCCTTGTGAAACTACAAGACCTCTCAGTCTTCTGGATTTAGAACAACCTCAAAACAATGTAACCCTTGCAGTTGGCAAGTTTAAAACAGAGTGCTCCGTAAGTGAAAATGCTGTTTGCCAAAAAGGACAGCTGGTCAGAAATGAAGCCATTGTGAGAAGACACAAAGGAATACTTAGTGAAAGACCTGAGCTGAGTTAAGGGTCTGCTGCTCTAGCTTCTCATCCGTCGTGACAGCGTCAGCTATAGCATTTCAAAGACAGCTACAATTGCAGGAACTTCGCATGGCACAACTGTGGTAGATGCAGCTTCCTGAAGGCCATTATGGAAGTACTTTGTAGAAGAGAACAAAGAATGTGCTAAAAGAGAAATAGTCACGTATTCAACTGCTGTAACATTCTGGCTACTTGATAAGTTTGGTCCCTAGCGGAAATCTCAGTTCTCAAACATAATGTCTCAACAGCTGGAAATAGAGATTTGCAAACTTAGTAAGAGGGAGGAGGAGAAGGGGGAGGGGAGAAAAAAGAGGGGAAGGTAGAGAAGGAGAAGAAAAACGAAGGTAAGACACAGGCAAACTTTAGGGGATAAAATTTGAGTTATGAAATGCAAAATAAGGCTTCAACCCTTATCACAGGTTTCCTGGGCAAGGAGTCTAAAAGTCTTACACTTAGCTTTACAAAATCCCTGCTGTTGGTGTATCCAGTCTGAGGTTTTGTGGTCTGTCATCTTTTCTTGTACAAATATTAGCTGAGCCTCATGGCTCAGCTCATGCATGTAATCTCAGTCCTCATAGCAACAATCTAAATCCCATGCTAGCCCTGTGTACAGATAGGAAGATGAAGACACACAAGATAAGAAACGCCCTGCCAGCTCAGCCAGAGAATCAGTGGCTATAAATGGAAAGTGTGACAGTAGCATAGAAAGAAATCAGAGTCCAGTTGCAATTTCAGCTAAACACAAGATCTATTTCTAGCAGATAATTTCAGGGTTGTAAGGAAGTAGGGCTAGACAGCTATTTGCATGACTGCTTCATTTGTATTTGAGCCTTAACGACCTTGAGAGATAGCAAGAGGTTAATTTTTATTAACACAGGTCTCACTTTAACTTGGTCTTGAACACACAGCAGAAAAGAATAACCAAAGGGCTGTCAAAGTAGTAGTTAACATGGGCTCAACATAAAAAGGGGGGTCTCTAACCACTGCCACCTGCTGACAGTTTCCAGCTACTACACCTGTAGACAGGTCTAGGAGCCTGCTAGTTACAATTGCTATTCCAGTCCCTGAAGGGCAGCATCTGGACGTGGCTCCTTCCCCAGCGTGCCTTTCTATTCCAGTGAGTTCTAAAGTGTGTCCTGAAACTTTCATTAGAAGCCTTGGAAACATCAAGATGATGGTAGATGACAAAACCTAAACAATCAGAGTTAGGTACTCAGAAGTGGTACTTTAGTAAGAAATTTTTATTTTAATTGAAACAATATATGAAACTGGGTTATTTTAAATTACTCTTTAATGTACTTTTGCAGCATTTAGATTGGGAACAAGAACCTTGTCCATGCTAGGTAAGGACTTTGTGTAAGATAGCTATATTATAGAATGCTAAGTTAGTTGGAACTATTACAGGCAGACAGGGCTGAGCCCTGGAAGGAGTCAGTGGAGATGAGAACACATCAACACTGTGGTTGGAGATACACTGAAGATTAGCCAGTGTCTTAGTTACTTTTTACTCATCGCTGAGACAAAATACCTGATGCCCAAAGTTGGGAAAGGAAAGGTTTATTTCTTACAATTTTTGGAGGTTTTAGTCTATACTCAGTTGGCTCCAAGGCAGGGTGGCATGGCGGGGCCGTAGTTCATGGCGGCTGCAAACAGCAAGGCGGAAACCAGCAAAAGAGAGACATACCTTCTTCCTGCCATTACATCACATCCTGGCTCCACCCCCTAGGAGGGTGTAGCACTGACACCACCAATCCAAGCACTAGACAATGAACCAGTCACAAATGTACAATGCAAATACATGAGGCCTGGGGGCCACCGACATTAACCATGACAGCCAGATTTACATACTTCCCTAAGGGATACATGCAAATTTAGTATAGGTACCATCCTTTTGAGATTTCCTGTATAAATAAACCAGTATCTCACTAGGGGTGAGCTATCTTCTCTCATCCACTAAGACTAAGACTAAAACTGTGACTGAGACTAAGACTAAGACTACTAAAAATAAATACATAACTAAGACTGTAGATTATTGACTAGGGTTAATGATGTCATCCATATGCACTTACTACTATGGGATCTGTGTTACCTAACTGGTTGTACTTGTAATCTTACTGGTTGATCAGAGCTTTGACCCACATTTTACCAACTTTGTGATTTGGCTCTATAAAACTTCCTCTGAGAAGTAGGTTCCTTGGCAACCCATTTGGGACCCCTCCTGTCTCCCAGGGGCTATTCCTAATCCCCATCCCTATTCCCCATCCCCACTCCTATTCCCCTTTCCTTTTCCCCAATAAATTTTCCTACTCTTAACCTCTAATGTTTTTTAGAATTCATTCTTCAACTTTGAGGAACACAAACTTGGCATAGTGAACATCTAACAAGTTGGGTGTTAATTTATTTCCCCTATATCGATAATTGACTACAGGGTTATGTGAAAACAGTATGAACCAAGGACTAGGGGAGGTTGGATGGCAGCGGATGGATGTTTCCTCTTGTTGGAGTTGTAGAATGTTCTTCTAGCAAGTTCACTTCTCCTCTAGGTCTCTGAAAGGAAAGTAGAATTTGCCAGAGGGTAAGGGGTGTTTTTGGAGTGATAGCCAGCTGTTAGTACAAATCGAGAGGGCGTAGAATGAGTCAGGCTGTGCAGAAGCCTGAAAACTGTGAACACAAAAAGACATAGTTCTTTCCTGTGTAGTGGAGATACTGGTATTAATCAGATTATTACACAGAAACTATATAGTTAAACAATTCCTAAGGACAGTGAAGGAAAATACAGAGGCTCTAATTTTAAAGAACTTATTTTAGTATTGGGTTTTTGGGGAGGTATTTTTAAGAAAAGTTTTGTGTGGTTGAAATAAAAAGTATATGAAAAACAACCGAAGAAAATGTGGGAGAGATAGGAGAGGTCCACACTGTTTTGGGTTGTGTGCTAGGGATTGAATCCAGGGTCTTCACAACGAGCCACATCCCCAACCTTCATTTTTAACTGCTTCTTTTGAGACAGAGTCTCACTAAGTTGTTAAGACGCCAGGGCTGGGCTCCAACTTTCAATCCTCCTACCTCAGCTTCCCAGTGTTGGAATTACAGGTGTGAGCCACATTGTAGGTCCACATCATAGAGAGTTTTGAATGCTATCCAAAAAAGTTTGGACTTGAGTAATGCACTTCTGTCTGCAAACTGAGTTTTTTGGGGGGGCTTTTTTCTTTTTTAGTACTGAAGGTTGAACTTAGAGTCTTGCATACTCTGTCTTGGTTACTTTTCTATTATTTCTGGGACAAAATACCTGACACCCAAAGTTAGGGAAGGAAAGGTTTATTTCTTACAGTTTTTGGAGGGTTCAGTCCATAATTAGCTGGCTCCAAGGCAGGGTGGCATGGCACTGGGGCAACACTTCAAGGCAGTAGCTAGAATAAAAAGAGAAAGAAGAAATCTCTTCTCCCAGCTTGTATACAAACCACCTCCCTCCCTCCGGGGTGGGTGTGGCACTCACAAAATTTCCTTGCCCTCCTTTGCACAGGATGAGGATATTTATAAAGCAAAAACTCCTTGCTGAGTTTCTCAGTTAAACTTCTAAACTGCTCAAACTGACACAGTGTGAAGGTTGGACTCAGAGCCTTGCATAGCCTGAGAAAGTGTTCTATCACTGAGCTACTCCCAGGCTATTTTATTTTATTTTCACACAAGGGTTTGCTCACTTGCCCACACTGCCTTTGAACTTGGACTCCTCCTGCCTCAGCTTCATGAGAGACATTCGTGCTTCTATCTGGTTTAAATATTGCGATTTACTACAACCAAAAATGTTTTCCAGGCCTATCGACTTACGTGAGAATTCATCTCTATCACCTAAAACCAAGCTCATCTCATCTTCCTGGTAAACCTACTTCCACTTCAGTGCTGTTTTGGGCCACCTTCGCCACACTGCCGGCCACCTCTGTGAGAAGCCTGAGATTCTGCTGTGATGCTTCCTTCTGTCTTCTCAGTGTATCACCCAGTGCTGCCAATTATTCTTCCTCCTTTCTGCAGAAGCAAGCAAATTTATTATAAGAGCATAATCCACTTCTATTTGAGAGTCTAGAGCTGGGTAAAATATCACTCTGTGGGGTAGATTTGGTGTTTGGGTAAACTGAGGCAAAGCAACTGGCTATATATGCAAAAAAGGGCTGAAAACAGTAGAAAGGGTAACAAAAGACTGCTCCCTTCAAAATTTCCTTCCTTAGTAAAAGTTGGGGTTCCTGATCATGCCTGTTCAGGCAAACTGGGCACCTCCTGACTGGCTGCTGTAGCTGACTGGTCATTGCCCTCAGACTTAAGGGCATCAGGCCAGAGATCATGTCTGGTTTATTTTGCAGTGTATCCCTGCAGCACAGTGGCGGGTATGCTCAGATTACGGATACATAACTCACCAGTGAATGAAACTATTACCTATGTCCCCTGTCCGGCAAACCAGAGTTGCCCCTGGAGCAAGAGCAGTTTGGTAGACAGGTGAGCAGATTGGAGCCAGACTACAGAGGACCAGCAGAAAGTAAGGGGCCACTTTAGTCAAGAGGCCAGCAGACACAGAAAAGCACCCATCAAATAGCCTCTTCTACAAAACGGGGCTAATATAACCTGCCTTGCAAAGTACTCGGGGCTCCAGGAGATGAGGAAAGCAGTTGGATCCTGTTACGAGCGTGTGCAGGAAGAATCACTGCTCCAACTAAGCTAGTTCTGGCTCACACATACGTATTTGATGGACTCACCTCCTATCTGAAACTGCAGGCAAGAGTTCTTGCTTCTAGGCCCCTTGTAAATGGAATTTGATATGTGTAGTGTGATATGTGGGCATCAGTTATAGGATAAAAATGTGATCACAGACACAACTTAGAGCTGATGTCGTAGTAATTACTAGAAAAAAAGTTTGCGTTTTAAAAACATTTTTTAAAAACGTACTAGTACCAATACTCTGTTTAAAAATTTAAAATTTCAATTAATTCAATCTAGCCATTCTACAAGGTATACATATTTGACATATATTGCATCTCAAAAAGAGAAACCATTTTTATTTGTCCATTAAAGTAAATTGATTTTAAAATAAATGAAAAGAGATAAAATTATATAAACACTTATAAATCTGGGCGTAGTAGCAAATGCCTGTAATTCCAGTTACTTGGGAGGCTGAGGCAGGAGAATTGCCTTAAGTTTGAGGCCACCCTGGGCTACACAGTGAGTTCAAGGCCTGCTTGAACTACATAGAAAGACCCTGCCTCAAACACACACAACATATGTTCATATATATGCAGGTATCTGGAAGATGCACAAAAATAACAGTAAAATCAGTTGCTTTAATTGATGGTGTATTCTTGAGGGTGTGGGATGAGTAAGACTTTATTCTTTCTCCACATGGTGCTCTACCACACAGCGACATCCCTATCTCTTTGTAAAATCTAAGTTGTCCAGGCTTACCTCAAACGCACAATTCTCCTGCTTCAGCCTCCCAAGTAGCTGGAATTACAGATGTGTGCCACCTTATAAGGCCCTAATCCACGTTGGTACTGTCGGATTCTACTACTGCATGCTTATTATTACCCATTTGAAACCAGCAACCAAAATGTGTGTGCTCTTTGTCTCTACCTCACGTCTCCATTGCTATAAGTGCCTATAAGTGGCTCCCTGACTGCTCTTGAGAGGTTGGGCAGAGGTTCCCAGGCTGTGTGTGATGATGGTACAGACACACATTTTCTCCATGGCTGGCCAGAGTGTGTGGATGTCTTTGTGGGCCACAACCTCACTAGCTTCACTGGAATGTGCAGTCACTGTATTTGTAAAGAATTTTTACTATTTGCCTTGTGTAGATGGTGTGTTTTACCAAATCAGAATGATTTGCTAGCTAAAATCCCCCAGTTTGCCAGTATTTTACCTTTCCTTTAGTTGTGCGCTACAGAACAGTAACAACAACACAAACAATAAAGGGCACGAACACCTAATATTTATTGTGTGCTTATGTAGGTAAATGTTTGCTGGGGAGGGCACAACAAGGTACCAGAGATTAAAGGGCTTAAACAACAGAAGTCCCATTTTCTCACAGTTAGCAACTACAAGTCCAAAATCAAGATGCTAGAGTGATGATTTTTCCTTATTTTGAGGGGCATTTTCTCTTCAGTCTGTAAGAAGCACTTTCTCCTCACAGTGAGAGGATAGTCTTCTTCATATGGTTTTTCCTCTGTACCTCTCTATATCCAAGTTTCCTGCTCTTATCAGGACACCAGTTCTATTGGGTTAGAACTCACTCCAGTGACCTCATTTTAACTTTGATGCCTTTTAGAAACCCTATTATGATAGACAGCTAAGTTAAGTAGAAATTAACAGGCAGTCAGAGGGAGCAGGCCCTGAAGGAAGTCAGTACAGAGGATGAGTAGATCAGTCAGGATTTACTAGAGAAACAGATACAACACAATGTATACAAGTATATGAGAAGTTGCAACATTGGCTTAGGATGGTCAGTCAGAGAGTCAGATGAGGAAGTGTGCAGAATCTGTACATTGGAGGCCGAAGGTTTCAGTCCAAGGGCTGGAGCTCACTGCAGTGTCCCGTGCAAGCCTGTGTCAGGAGGCCTCCAAGTCTGTGATGGAAAGCTGAAGAGTCTAGGCCAGAAAGCTGAAGAATTCAAGGCAGAAAAAGCCAGAGTCTGTACTATAAGTCCAAGCTACAGACAAGACTGGAGCTCCTCGCAAGAACAGAAACTGATCTGTCCTTCATCATTTCCCCCTTACACCATCCAGGTGACGAGTTGCCCTAGGGTGGGTCCTCTACACCCGAGGGTGTAGAACTGCTGAGCTTCTGAACTTCTTAAATTGACATAGTTAATCAACTGTTACAATGAGACACACCAAAATTTTGGCTGGCGACAAATCTGAAGACAGCCAGGCTTCAAGATAGAGATGCGATGCCCAGGCCTGCAAGTCTCCCTACAGAAAAAAAGCAGCTTGAGATTGTACTGTGATTAGCACCAGCTGGTTCGGTAAGCCTAGGCAAGGCATCAAGCATAGACAGGATGACCAGAATATCCAGAACCACCATTCCTTTCCAGGACTGTTCTTCCATTAAACATTCTAGATAAGCTGAAATTAATGATGCTCACCATCCTGAGTTACTACGTGTTTCACTTCCCTACCAGATCAATATTACCTAAGCAACTAGACTTGTAACCCTATAGCCTGACTGTAGTTTGATCCATAACTACCCACATTGTACCCATGTTGTGGTTTCATTATCTGAAATATCCTTGGAAAAGAGCCTCCATGACAACACACTATCGGGACCCCTCCTCTCAGGAGCTTTCTTTCAACCAATAACCTCCTTTGTCTTCACAATCCATTCTTCCATATCCGGAGACATGAACTCAGTACATCTGACATCTAACTTATATTCCCTGTGGCACTATCTGCAGATACAGCCACACTCTGAGGTCCAAAGGGTTAGAATTTCAGTATATGAGTAGGGGGATTCAGTCTATAACAATATATATGAAGCAAAATGGTAAGTTCCTTATAAATATAAAAATCATTTAATCGTACATTTAAGGCCAGAGAGACATAGAGTCACACAGACATTAATAAAGGGATAAAGGGAATGTAGAGAACAGAATGTGAATTCAGGCAGAGGGACACCAGATGTCACCCTCTTGACAACCACACTCTGTGAACCCTTTCTTGGACATTCTGAGGTGCTGGGAAAGGCAGAGTGTAGTCCAGCCTGGGATTCCTGACCACACACCATATGCTCCAGGGCTTCGCATCTTTCACAGACTGCCAGGCAGAAGGAACTCCACGACATGTGGAAGAAATGACAGCAACTGATGTGGAGAGGACTGGAAAAAAGGAGAACTGTTTCAGAGCCCTGGAGCATTCTTATGCAGGGTGTATTGTATGTGGTGTTAGAGGGTGTAGGGGGCTAAGTGTGCATGGACTCTACTGCAGATTCCTAAAGACATAAAGACAGATTTAGAAAAGTTAAAACTCCTCAAACTAGCAAAGAACTCGATCCTCCCCAAAAGTGAGCTTTGCTACCTAAACTGTGGTAGAGACACAGCAGCACCCATCTAATGTCTTGGTAGAAACGTTGTATCTCAGTCCCTCCCAGCCCTGCTGAATTAGACAGTTTTCAACAGACAACATTAAAGAACAAGAAGCACCCATCTGAGTCTCTACCCTTCTAGACTGTGTAAGTATACCTTGGACAGAGAATTTTTGAAAACACTATGAATAGGTGCAAGTGAATCTATAATCATCTCAGTGAAAATCCAGTTAGGAACAGGAACATGGGTTGGGGATACAGCTCAGGGGCAGAGCATATCACGCACAAGGCCCAGGGTTCCCCGCTCCTATGCACACACACACTAGAACATTTTCTGAGAAACTGAATCATTGGATCAGACCTTAATGTTTTCTGTATCCCTTCCCAACCACTTCTATGAGCAGTCCACCCCCACGGTACAGGAAATGTCCAAGCACATAATATTCATAGATTCATTTACATACAAGCAAAATGAATGACACTTGTACAGCATATATACGGGGGTCTTACAAGAATGTATCTGTGTACATGAAGAACTACAGGCTCTATTTTGGTCATAATATAACAGGTATGATATCAGAACCTCAAAATATGACATAAGGAAAATATTATAACTTCCAACCTGTGAAGTGTCTGATATGCTGAGTTTATGGTCTCTAAAAGTTGAAGAATGAATTCTAGGAACAACAGAGGTTAAGCGTAGGAAGATATTTATTGAGAGATAGAAAGCTCCTCATATGAATGAGCCATACATTGCTGTGATCCGAAAGTTCTGGTAAGAGGAAGCTATCCAGATTACTCGATGAATCTACCTGAAGTATAATCATTGCAGGTGTATGCAATTGCTGGGTCCCATACAATTCTCAAAAGTTGTTGGGAATTTCTCACATATATTGTTGTTTTTAAACAAACTACAGTTCTTCAAGGTAATGATCAGTCCATTAACTGTATGCCAATGTATTTTAGATACAAAATTTGTATCTATTTGTTTCTGATTGTTTATTAAAGTATTGTTTCTGATACTTTATCTGGTAGGACAATTCTTTTCCTTTTTTTCTTTCCTTTTTTCCTTTTTTTCTTCTTTCCTTTTTTTCTCCTGGTTCTAGGGATTGAATCCAGGGTCTTTGAATTGAGCTACATCACCAGTTTTCTTTCTTTTGTTGTTTTGTTTTGTTTTGTTTTGTTTGAGACAAGGTCTTTGTTTGAGGCCAAATTGCCCAGGGTAAGCTCAAATTTGTGAGCCTCATCCTCTCCAGAGTACTGGGATTACAAGCATGAGCTACCAGGCCCATTGGGAAAGTTCTTTTCCTCCTTTACACTTAGGAAATACGTTGACAAAAAATGTAAGGGGCTCTCTTGGTTCTCATGAGTGCGGCTTGTTCTCTTCCTGTCAGGTTCAACTTGAGTATGACTTTCCCAGCACCCTACCGGTTTGTCAGTGGCCACATTGTTCACAGAAAGAAATAAAAAAAACTCAGCTCAGGCACTGTTGCCCTCAGCAAACACAGGATTTGATAAAAGAAGAGATAAGGTGGAGCATGGAGTCTTCCAAGTGCCAGGACATTTCATAGTATCCATACATGTGCACCAGATGCTCTGAGGAATTTGACCACCGAGAAGCTAGACACTCTGAGAACTTTCGCTACTGCTCTTTGCTCAGATCTTCTCCTCTAATGTCCCTTGCCTTCTTTCAAGCCCTATAAAAAAGCTCACTTTTCCTTGTTCCCCACAGAGGGTCTTTTCACCCTCTGTCTGCCTGCACTCAAGCATTAAATCTTATGCCTTCACAAAAGACTGTGGAGTGGTCTCTGCCTCGTGTTATCCATTATAATTTCTTTATAGTTTTATGAATTTTCTTAATTTTATATCATAACTTTTCATACTTTTGTTGTTTTTATGGTAAAAACTGAGTTTTAAAAATATTTTTCTTGGACAGTTCACTCAGGACCCCTTCTGTCTCTCTCTGAGAGACAAGCTTTCTTTCTCTCAGTAAATATATTCTGCTCTTAAAAATATTTTTCTTAAAATATAATGGATCATAAAATTCTCTGAAAGTGTCCCTGGACTTTTATTATAAAAATACAATTAAACCCAAACTGAATTTTATCTATTTTCCCACTATGGAGCCATATTTGAATAGGTTAAAAGGACAGCGACCAACAATTTACCATAAAATACTACAGAAAAACAAGAGATAACTGTGAGTGAGCTCATCTAGCATTCCACTGCAGGCAAAGTTCGGGGACAGGTAAAGAAAGGGAAAGGCTCTTCATGAGGTTTCTGGAAAATAAAGACTGAAATCCTTACTGGAGAGAGTAGCTAAGAAAACAGAGCTGATAAAGTAGTCTGGCTCACTTCATGTCAGCATGCCAGGACCCCAATTCCCTCCTCTTTTCACCTCCAATTAAGGACAAAAGGAATGAAGTGAAGAGAATGGTTATATTATAGAAAACTCACTTAGTATATTAAATGTACACTAACACTGGGACACTCACACACCTATATATGTACATACACATTTTATTATTCTCTTACCATATTAATACACTAAAATACACATGTATCCTTTTTACTAACCTAGGCTTAAATGTGAGGCTATGCTGTAAATCTTGTAAGATCAGCACTTGGACAAGAGAAAGAGATCAAAGAAGTACAAGAATGCACACATAGACAATTGAAGGAGAAATGGTTAAACCAGGGGTCTTGGTATAGGGATCGTATAAACGCCTCCAAATAAACCAGTTAATACAAGGGAAGCTATAACTCCCAACCTGATAGATATACAAGTTCATGTTCCCCAAAGTTGAAGAATGAATTCTAAGGAACAATGGAGGTTAAGAGCAGGACATATTTATTTATTGGGAAAGAAAGTTGTCTAATAGAGACAGAAGAGGGATCAGAAAGTGGGTTACCCATAAGCCCACTTCTCAGAGAAAGCTTTATGGAATAAAATCACAAGGTGGGTATAAGGTGGGACAAAACTGTGGTCAACCAATAAGATTACAAGTGTAGCTACTTATCTAGAATTGATCAAATGGGGAAGCAAGTCATGAGGCACTCATAGTTGTAATGTGTTCTCATCTTCTGCACTGGCTGCTTCAAGGATCTATCCCTGTCTGGCTATAATGTTTCTACCTAACTTAGCTGTCTATAATAGTCTCAGAGCCCAGAAACCAATCAAGTTACAACAACTCTCAAGGAGGATATCCCCTTTCTTACCATGTAATAAATGAGGCTAAGAACAAAGATCCTCCAATAACAACTCTGCGCTCCCTACCTTCTCTGTCAAGGTAGCTTTCGCTCTCTAGTTCCCTCTTTTTCCCAATTAAATGATTTTTTTAATCAGTACTGGAGATTGAATTCACGACCCCGTGCTTGCAGGGCAGGTGCTTATGCCATTGAGCTAAATCCCCAGCCCCAATTAAATGATCTTTTTGGAGGGGGAATAATAATAATAATGACGGCATGTGTGGAGCCACCCAGAGACTGAAGCTGTGGGGAAGATCAGATTTTATTCCTTTCCCTACAGGCAGACTGACCTCAGAGTGACTATCAGCAAATATCTAAAGGGAGCACTGAGTCTACATACTTCTTAAGGTTAGGGTGTAATTTTAAAGAATCTCATAAACTCTGAATAAAATGTTTGAGTTTAAGGCTGTTGGGGAAGTCAGCACAGGTTGGCGCACCAACCTGGCATCAGGGGATTGCAGGGTGGCCTTAGCTACATTCGACTTTTTATTGCCCTGGCTCTTTGTTTACCAGGGAAAAGCTATTGCCAGTAATGCAGAGTCCATTGTTTGTATTGGGCAGCTCAGTGTCTCTCTCAGGTCACTCTCAGGCCAGTCTTGACAGTTTCCTTGTTTCTCTTCTCTTTCCCATAAAGTGATTTTATTTCTCCTTCTGAACTTATGTCTCCAAATTCTTTATTGATATTGGTTGGTGGATTTATATCTCTGAATTCTTTTATTGAAACAGATTGGCAAACACTAGATTAAAAAAATCTACCTTCACAATATGTAACACTGATGTAGAGCATATGATATAGAACTTCAAAATAATCCAAATAACATAAGGGAAATATCACTCCCAACCTGATAGATGTCTGATATGCCAAGTTCTCTTGGAACAGTGGAGGTTAAGATTAGGAAATATTTATTGAAAGAAAGAGGGACGGAAAGGGATCCAGAGTGGGTGGTCAGGGGTATCTGCTTCTGAAAGAAGTTTTATAGGGTAAAACCATGAGATCAGGCAGGTTTAAGGTGGGACTAAATCATAGTTAGCTAGTAAGATCACAAGTATAATCACTTAGGAAATATTCATCCAATTGGAAATCACAAGGTGCATATGAGATGGAACGAAACTATGGTCAATCAGTAAGAGCATAGTTATAGTTGCTTAGGTACTATTGATTAAATGAGAATCAAATGTGGAAACAAGTCACATAGCAAGCATACATGGATGGACAAGGACTTTCCTGGAAGGGGGTGGGGTAAGGAGGTTTGGTCCTCCACCTAAGGTGATTGATGTCTATTTAGAATATTAGCACTGCTGTTCATCCCTGGCAGAAATGTATAGATGTCATTTCTTTTTGTCCCGAGGCCTGACTGTCAATGAATGTGCCTCTATCACAGTCAGCTTCTGGGGTGCCCTCTGGAGGGTTTGGCCCTGTGTGAGTGCCTATAATACTTCTAAGTAACTTAGAATTTGGTGACTTTTGAGGGTTGTTTTCTATCCACTTTATAGATTTAGCTCTTTTGAGAATGGTGAATCTTTCCCTGAATGTGGCAAACACACTGCATGGTGCACTGCGGTTGTGAGCATCCCTATTGCAGTCTTTCCCATTGAATTTGGGCAGAACATATGACTTGCATCAAGCCATCCAAAGATGGCAAAGGTAAAAATGATGCCATTGCTATAATTAAGTTATGTGATATGGGAAAGGATGTCTATCTCAGTGGAGCAGCACTTGTCTGGCATGTATAAGGACCTGGGTTCGATTCCTAGTACTGACTCAATTACAACATTAGGCAGATGTTTTGTCATTAGCAAGTGAGAGTGAGGAGGTTGGGAGCTACACTTGACAAGCAAAGACTGAGCTTTTTGTCTTAGCTTTCTTAATCATTAACTATGCAGAAGATCCACAAAAACCCGAGGTTTCAGATTTAGCCCAAGAGAATATAATAGTCTCTAAATGAAGTCCAGAGACTGCATGAAGTTTAGCCCACTGGTGAGGAGTTGGAAAAAACCTCAGGTCTCAATCTAAATGATGATTTTCATCTAAGGTATAAACAGGGACCTACTCCTCTCTGAAGTAGGCAAACACAGCCCATTTTATTTGTGCAAGAACACTAACACAGGGGAAACAGGCAGAATCCGGGGCCCTTACTTGCTGTTCATTAAGTGTTATAGATAGCTAAGTTATTTAGAAATATTATGGGCAGGCAGACAGGTCAGAGCAGAAGACAGCTAAGACTGGAGGCACATTTGCTGAAGTTCAGTTCTCAAGACTGAGGAAAGACTATACTCACACACTGCCCCCAGGGATGAACAGCAGTGATTAACATTCTAAAGAGATATCAGTTGCCTTGGGTGGAAGACCAAAACCTCCTTATCCCACCCCCTTCCAGGAAAGTCCTTGTTCATCCCACATACACATACTATGTGACTTGTTTCACCATTTGATTCCCCATTTAATCAATACTACTGATGCAACTATACTCATACTCTTATTGGTTGGCCATGGATTTGTTCCACCATATACACACCTTGTAATTTCCCATTGGTTCAATATTACCTAAGTGACTATACTTGTAATCTTATTAGGTAACTATAATTTTGTCCCACCTTACACCTGTCTCACTCCATAAAACTCTTGAAGAGTGGGCCCTCCCCACCCCAGCCACCCACTCCAGACCCAAATCTCCTTCTGGCCCTGTTAGACAGAAGCTTTCTTTTTCTCAATAAGTATTCCTAGTTGTTCTTAACCTCCATCATTCCTATAAGTCATTCCTTGATTTTTAGAGAACACAAAGTGGCATATCAAACATCTATCAGGTTGGGAAGGACAGTTTCCCTATGTTATTTGGATTATTTGGAGGCCCAATTGTTGCAGAAAATCAATGGAGACATGCTGTACCAGAGACACTTGGAAGGCAAGCAACTTTATTATGCCCATGGGCTGATGGGAATCTCAGCTTCAAATCATCAGCCCCATCTTGGGGTTAAACAGTCACTTATATAGGATTTTAGAGGGGGACACAAAAGGCTGATAACAGGACATTCTGTAGTTGGCTACATACTGTCTTGTCATATGTTGCTAAGCACATTTACTTTGAGCAAGTTAACTGGGGGCTTTCTTATATAACAGGAGGTTTGGGGTTTGGTGAGCAGGAAGCATCAATCATTGTCTTAGACTAAGCTGGTCTGTCACTAGATGGTAAATTCTGACACAAGTTAAAACAACAAGATGCATTTTCTGGCTGAGTTACACTTATCTCACAAATTGCAGCTGGTTTTGGAATGACAAGGCTAGCTGCGTCTTGTTATTTTGTAACAAATTATGACAACAGGTGGGGTTTGCCTTTCCTATCCTTAAATATGATGCCAGGTTGTAAGTTTTTTTAAAAAATTTCTTTTACATCCCCCCTTTTCTCATAGGGGAGATTTTTCTTCCCCAGTTTTAAGAAGTTAATAGGAGGATGGAGTCTTGGAAGATGGTGGAGCGGTAAGCAGCATAGAAAGTGCCTCTCTGAGAGTCACAGTTCAGATGCTGGAATATAGCAACAATAGGAAGACAAGAAGGAGGAAATTTGGTGCCCTGGACCCAGAAGGAATCTGAAGCATGAGTTGAAGCCCCCAGAGGGAGTGAAGAGAGAAATTTCAAAGAAGAAGGAGGTATCCAATAGCACCTTCTCCCAAAGATGGGATTCCTTGTGCCAGAGGAGCAGTATGAACCTGCTGATGCACAGTCATGGGCAGCAGTGACGGCTGGTGACCCCAGGAGCCTCTGAAGGGAGATGTGGCAGTGGAGGGGAGCAGCAGACATGGAGAGGAGCAGTGGATGTGAAGGACTGCGCTGACTGGTGATGAGTCAGTGGGAGAAAAAAAATTGGCCTGGAGCCATCTTGGAGATGGGCATCCTGAGATCAGAACTCAGAACTGTGGCTAGCTCCCTTTAGTGGCTATTAGTAAGGCTCAGACCTGTGAAAGGTGCTCAGGTGACCAAAAGGTGACTGGTCTTCACCAGAAAGTGCAGGCTTACTGAGAGTACCCACTACCCAGCCATAAAGCCACTGCTGGAGTACTGGGATAGAGCAACATGGATCTCTGTCTCCGTAAGTTGTCCGCTGGTGAAAGTAGAGACAAACCCAGACAAATATGGAAGTAGATGTTTTTCCCTCTGTCTTCTTCCTCCTCTCTCTCACATTTGTCTTTTTAAGAAAAATTTTATTTAAAGAGAAAAAAAAACAAAACAGAATAAAGAATAGCAACAATACAGAATTCCAAGGAAAAAAGGAAAAGAACAAAAAAAAAACTAAGAAATTATTACTTGACAAATTACATACTGACTTCTTGGAAATAGTTGTTCAAATTACAAAGTTAAAACATGTAAAGTAGACATTCAAACAGTGAGACTGTTAATAGTTCTGCTCCATGATCTGACAAAAACAGCAATATGGTCATCCATCTTACCCACTCAAATATACATGCAATTATATCAAAAGGGTAAAATTAAACACAACAAAACAGAACAAAGCGGGTCACGAGAAAGCAATGTAAGAGACATAAATTTCAAAACTAGACAATCGGAGATATTCACTCTGTGTCGTATTGACTCTTGTTTTCCTCCAAACAGTTTTATCCATACTGTCACATACAGGGAATTCACATGAAACAACATAGTATGTAATTGATCTGGGCAGGATGAGGAGGGTATTTCAGGTCTTCAAGACCAGATATTAGGGAAGCCAAGAATGGCTGTCATAGTGTCTCTCATTCTCCTCAAAACAGCTGTCCATACTTTCATGTGTGTTGAACTTAAACAAAACAAAGCAAGCTAAAATCACTTTGAACAAAGAATGATAGTTTTGCTGGATTTCACATCATGACATTATGGAATCAGCACTGGGTACTGTAGTGTCTCTTTTTCTTCAAAGCAGTTCATTTCAACATGTGTTATATAGTTGGTTCTCGTAAACTGTTTATAAGCTCTACACATGCATGAGTCTTTACATGTATATCTATCATTTCTGTATTATCAGGAAAAACAAAACAAAGCAAGATGAAACAAAACAATTCCTAGAAAAGCATGAAGCAAAAAGTCATATAA
>PVJX010009961.1:41899-58989 GCA_004027295.1 Dolichotis patagonum
TATAACAACATTAATAAAAACAAAGCATTGGAGACATTATAAGACTTCAAAAGCAAGTAATAATCAAACCAGAGTGGGTATCTTAGTGAATCTTGTCATCTTCAGTGTAGTTGCCTATACTCTTAGACTTGATGCTATCCATCATAACAGATTTAAATAAAATCAGTCAATACAAAGTAGCAATCTAACAAACCAGATTTGAATAAGATCAGTCATAATAAGACAGTATAAGTTATAAAGGGCTTCAGATTAAGTTGATAGGAAATTAGGGATGATTACCATAATATGTCCTCTTATTTTTGGGATAGCTGACCATGTCCTCAAGTCTAGTGTAAGTAGACAAACTGGAACAGCACGTAATCCATCCAAGCAGAGTGATGAAAATAATGTAAATTTTAAATCTTGTTACCCAATTAACAATATCCTCTGCCTCTCTTTTTTAGAAAATTCCTGCCCTTTCACTCCCATGGGGTGCACTGCTTGTTTTGGGTCCCACTGCCTCCCTATATAGAGCATCTCAATGGACCCTATCTCCTGATCTACTCTGCCTGTGTTTCTTTTTGTTAGTATGTTGAGGCCATCTATATTAGAGATTACAGCCAATCTTCTCTGCCTTATTTCTGCTATTCTTTTTTTCTGCCATTGGTTGTCTATTTTTCTCTTTCATTCCACTGTCTGCCCTGTTCATTGGGGCCTCTCTGCCACTGTTTCTGAAATGCTTGTATTCCTTTTTTCTCTCTCTAGAATGTCCTTCAGTATTTTTTGTAGAGTTGGATTGGTGGTCACAAATTCTCTCAGTTCTTCTTTGTCATGGAAGCATCTTGCTTCTCCATTAATTTCTAGAGAGAGTTTTGCAGGATACATCAATCTGGGCTGGAGATTGTTCTCCTTCAGCGCCTGAATTACTTCACTTCAAGCTCTTCTTGACCTGATGGTCTGTTTCAAAAAGTCTGCCATGATTTTGATGGGTTTTCCTTTATAGGTGATCTGTTTCTTTTCTCTGATGGCTTTTAATATTCTGTTCTTATATTGAATTTCTGGGATCCTGATTATTATGTGTCTAGGTGTAGCTCTGTTTTGCTTGTAGGTGGCTGGAGTTCTGTATGCTTCATACATCTGCATATAATTTCCTTTTTCTATGCCTGGAAAATTTTCCTTAATAATTTCTGTGAATAGCCTTTTCAATTCCTCTGTTTTGACTCCTGCTTCTTCATTCACATGCTTTATTCTTAAGTTATAAATCCTCTTGTCATCCTCTAGCCTTCCAATTGTTACTGCCTGCTCCCTTGTCATTTTTAAGGCATCTTCCCTTTCATGACCCCACATTGCAAGCCTGTGTTCAATTTTTGATAGTCTATCTTTGGTTTCTTTCAAACAGTTTTGCCAGCTTTCTATGGAGTCTTTAGTTTCCTGATAATCTCTTTGAATCTGCTACATGAGTCTTAGGTTTTTTTGTATTCTTCATTAAACATTTCTCTCCTTTTGTGTTCCTCCATTCTTCTGTCTGTGTATTCTTGAGAGGTGCCCAGCCTTTCTTTTATTAATCTACTTATCTCTTGTTTAATTTGAATTAATATTTCAGTTTTGATCCCACTTATGAGGTCCTGAAGATATCTCTTTATGTCTCCTAACGCTGTGTTTGTTGTTGCATGTTTGCTGCCCTCAATCTCTTTTGTATTTACCTCTCCTGGATCAATGTTCTCAGGATTGGGGGCTGGGGTTTTTTTCTTATTTCTCCCTCTCATGGTTTTGGTTCCTTCCATACAAGTGTACAGTGTAATTCCCAGCCCCTTTTCTTGTTGGTTAAAGTTCCTCTAGAGGGTGCAGGCTAGGAGCTTCTGCCCTCTTCCTTCTGCTATCAGAGACTGAAGTTCAAGCAAGGGCACTGTGCGCTGGCTCCTCCCCTCCAGGCCAGTCAACCTTTGCAGGCCTTCACTGCGTCAGTGTGCACTGAGCTCAGGGAATTAATTTGTAGCAACCCACTGGGTCCCAGCCAGGGGCACAGCCCAGTCCAAGCAGATTCCACCAATCCGCTCGGCAAGGGGAGCAACCAACTGAAGCCACTTCCTTATGGAGTTAGAGCTGTCCTGCCCAAATCCAACATGTCGTCCAGTTGTTTGCCCCTTTCCCATCGGAGGGTCTCATTCCCATCACTCACTGTGTGTTGATGCCGGTCCCTGAGAACTGCTGGGCTCCCTGACCTCCGACTTCAGCGTGGCTGTGGTGCAAATTCAGGGTGCCTCTGGGTGGGTTACGTGCAGGGTGGGGTCTGGGCGAGCCATGCACAGGGCTGTTCAGTTCCATGCTCAGTGCCACTCAAGCCAGTTGCATTGGCATGGTTTGGTCAGTCATGTTGATCTTGGGCAGGAATTCAGGAGGCTTGAGGAGGGCGCCATGCTCGCTGATCTTAGGTTCTCTAATGGTAGCCCCAGGACCTCATATTCCAGTGTTTTTTTTTCATTTTAGTTTCTTCCTGGGTTGAGAGAGTCCACCTCTCTCTGTTTGGGTCTCTCCAAGGTGTTCTATTCTGGCATTTAAGCTGTCTCTCTCAGAGAGGGTCCCTCTCCTGCTATCTACTGGTCCGCCATCTTTGGAAACTCTCTCTCACATTTGTCTTTCATTTTATTTTTGGTTTCTTTTCTTTCTTTCTCCTTCATTGTTTGATCTTATTTTCATATAAGTGTAAATGTGGTTTCTAGCCTCCCCGTGGCTCTGTTCTGTTCTCTTCATCTCTTTCTTTGTTCTTTCCCTCTGGGCTTATTTATCAGTTTCCCAATGTTAGCATGATCCTCTTTGGTCCTACAACCTTACTTCTAATCTCTTCCTCTTTTTCCAATTCTCTATTTTCTCCTTAAACTATATTAAATTTTAACCTGCAAGAGCAAAATTGACATATCAATTGACATATCATTTTATACTACATATAATTTTCTAGTTTGTCTTAGATTTCATTATATAACCACACATCTAGTTTATATTGTTAAAAGTGCAAAGTAAGTGTTTGCTCAGTCTGTCATTTTCTAGGCTATGTTTGATGCTATTGGTACCACTATCGCCAAAATTGACATAGTTGTTCTAAACAGCTGCTGGTATTCCATGACTGAGATTGACTAAAGGTCATAGAAAATACTGTGGCACAGTGCCAAGGAACCATGGACTAGGGCTAGGCCAAACAAAAAACTTCAAATTTTTAACAAGCTGAAGAGATAAGCTCCTCCTACAGATTCAAAAAACAGCTTCACCTGGAAGATACCCCAGAGAAACAGTCATCACCTAAGGGCCCTAAATACTAGTAATAAAGCAACCCACTATAGGCAATTTACAAGCATCTTTTCAGGAATTAAACTTAAGGAAAGGAGGAAAGAAACAAAAGCAAATGAGAAGACACTTAAACAAAATGCAGTCTGAGACATCGAGTTCACCAAAGGCATATCCAGGGAGCAATGAGGTGAGACAGTCAGAAGGCCTCCCACCAGGCTTCCCTGAAGCAGTAACAACAAAGTAATTGAATAAGGCTCTGGAAAAAATGAAATCAGAAATAATCTCTCAATAACTACAGAGATGATTCTAAAATAAAGACCATGCTTAGTGATGCTAGAGCAGATACAGAAAAAAAAATTAGATGAGCTTAAAGGAAATTATGGAAGCTCACATAAGAAAGAAATGGAATCAGGAGGATAAAAATTCCATAGAAAGTATTTGAAGTAGATTAGGCCAGTGTAAGGATAGGATCTCAGATATTGAAAACAGGCTTTCAGTTAGTGACAAGGAAAAGAAACATATCTCAAAAATAGCAAGGGACCATGAGAAATCAATCCAGCAGCTGCTATATGAGGCAAAGAAGAATAACTTAAGATTTATTGGAGTCAATGAAAAAAAGCAGGAAATATCACAAATGACATCAAGAAAATTTGCACAGACATCATGTTGGAAAACTTCCTTGGTAGAGAAAAAGAATTTGACATATGGATAAATAAGGCATATAGAAATCCAATTAGCCATGACTAAAAACAAAACAAAACAAAACAAAACAACACTACAGTCAGGCATATCATAGTCCAGATTTCAGAAATTCAACACAAGAATAGAATCTTAAAATCTGTTAGGGAAAAGAAACAAATCACCTATAAAGGAAAGCTCATCAGAATTATAGCTGAATTCTCAGTACAAACTCTCAAGTCAAGGACAATTTAGAGTGAAATAATCCAAGTTCTAAAGCAAAACAACTTTCAACCCAGACTGATGTACTACACAAAACTATCTTTCAAACCTGAGAGAAATACGATACTTCCATGAAAAAGAACAGCTGAGGAAAATTGTAATCACCAAACAAGTTCTCCAAAATGTTCTAAAAGACATTCTAGAAAGAGATAGTAAGGATCACAGCTACATGAATCTCAACAGAAGGAATTTACCAGGCAAGGCAAACAATTAGAGGGAAGGGAAAAGTGGGGAGGGGGGAGCCAACAACAGAGAAAGTCATGACAAGGACAAGTCATAACATATGAATTATAACCAACAATGTTAATGATCTTAATTCACCAATCAAAAGTCAGACCACCAGGAAGGATCAAGAAGTAAGATCAAACAGTATACTGCATATGAGAAACAAATTTAAGGGAGCTGGGGATATAGCTCAGTGGCACAGTGCTGCCTGGCAAGTGCGAGGTTGTGAGTTTGATCCTTGGTACCAAAACAAACAAACAAACAAACAAATCCACACACTTAATTTAAAAAAATCCATTGACTGAAATCCGAAGGACAGAAAACAATACTCCATGTGACAGGAACCCAGAAAAAAGCAGGGAAGCTATTCTATTTGTGAACAAGCCACAAATATTCTATTTGTAAATTTCAAGCCAAGACTGATTAAGAGAGATAAAGAAGGTCACTACATTCTCATAAAGGGCACAATCCAAGAGGAGGCAATAACAATCATAAAATATAAATGCAACGAATACCAGTTCACCCAACTATATAAAACAAATACTAATGGACATGAAAAATCAAATCATCCCTAATACAATTGTACTGGGAGATCTCAATACCTCATTGTCACAAAAAGGCAGGTTAACTAGACAAAATATCAATAATGAAATATTAGAACTGAACCAGACTTTTGAACAAATGGGCTTAGTAGATATCTATTGAGTGTTCCACCCCACAACCTCAAAATACATATTCTTCTCAGCGCACATGGGACATTCTCCAAAATAAACCACATACTATCTCATAGAACATGTTTAAGTAAATGCAAAGGGATTGAAATTATCCCATGCATACTATCAGTGCATTGAAATCGGAAATCCATGGCAAAAGAAACCACAAGAACTTCATAAACACATGGAAATTAAATAATACTCTACTGAACAAACAATGGGTCATAAATGAAATTTAAAAAGAAATTAGACAGTTTTTACAGATAAACAATAATGAAAATATAGCATACCATAATCTATGGGACATAATGAAAGCAGTCTTAACAAGGAAATTTATACAGTAAATACCCAGATAAGAAAAACAGAGCAAGCACATACAAGCAACTTAATGGCTGTCTTGGTTACTTTTCCTTCATTACTGGGAAAAAAATCTGACTCCCGAAATGAAGGAAGGAAAGGTTTATTTAGCTCACTGTGGAGGTTTTAGCCCATCATCAGCTGGTTCCAAGGCAGGGTGGCATGGCAGTGGAGCAACCATTTATGAAGGCCTCAAGTGACAAGAGCAAATGGCAAAAAGGGGGAAAACATGACTCCTCCTCTCCTTGATATTGTATGCCAGTTACCCACCCTTGGGTGCGTGTAGTACTTAGACCATCAATCCCAGCATTAGACAGTGGACCAATCATGAACACTCGATTCAGTTGCCTCCATGACTGCATGAAGCTTTGGGGAGACATTTAAACAAACCATAGCAATGGCAAACCTCAAATTTCTAGAAAGAGAAGAGCAGGCTAAACCAAAAGTTCATATAGTGGAAGAAATTATAAAGATCAGAGCCAAAATTAATGCATCGGAGACTAAAAATTGATACAAAGAATCAATGAATCAAAGAGTTGTTCTTTGAAAGATTAAAAAAAATCAACAAACCCTTAGCCAACCTCATCAAAAAAAAGGAAAGACTCAAATCCATGCAATTAGAAATGAAAAGGGTGAACTCACAACAAACCTTGCAGAAATCCAGAAGATCATCTATAACTACTTTGAAAACTTGTATTCTAACAAGATGGAAAATACAGAAGAAATGCACAGATTCTTAAATACATATGAATTACAAAAGCTGAATCAAGAAGATATAAACATCCTAAATAAACCAATATCAATAAATGAAATCAAAGATGTAATTGAAAACCTATCAACAAAGAACAGCTCAGGCCCTGAGAGATTCACTGCTGAGTTCTACAAGGAATTTAGGGAAGACCTAACACCACTACTTCTCAAATTCTTTAATGAAATTGAAAGGGAAGCAACAGTCCCATATTCATTCCTGGAAGTAAGCATTACCCTGGTACCAAAACCAGAAAAGGACCCAACTAAGAAAGAGAATTACAGGTCAATCTCTCTAATGAACATAGATGCAAAAATCCTCAATAAGATACAGGCAAGCAGAATACAGCAAATCATCAAGAAGATTATATACCATGATCAAGTGGAATTCATCCTAGGGATGGCTCAACATATGGAAATCCATAATGTAATACATCATATTAACAAAACCAAGGTCAAAAAATCGTATGATTGCCAGAGATTTAGCTCAGTGGCATAAGCACCTGCTTGGCAAGTGTGAGGTCATGAGTTCGATCCCCGGTACCAAAAAAAAAAAAAAAATCACATGATCATCTCTATAGAAACAGAAAAAGCTTTTGACAAAGTCCAGAACACATTCATAATTTAAAAACCTACAGAAAATTGGAATAGATGGTCTTTATCTCAATCTGATAAAAACCATCTAGCCAACATCATATTAAATGGACAGAAACTGAAAGCTTTCATTCTAAAATCAGGAATAAGACAAGGCTGTCCACCGTCTCCACTCTTATTCAGTATAGTCCTGGAAACTTTAGCCAGAGCAATTAGACAAGAGAAAGAAATAATGGAAACAAAGATAGGAAAAAAATAAGTTAGACTATCATTATTTACAGATGACATGATACCCCAAATCCCCACTAAAAACCCAGTAGATTTAATAAGCAAATTCAGCAGCAGAGCTGGATACAAAGTCAACACTCAAAAATCAATAGCCTTCCTGTACACGAATGACAAACTCACTAAGAGAGAAATCAGCGAAACAACACCTTTCACAATAGCACCCCTCAAAATGAAACACCTAGGAATCAATTTGATGAAGGATGTAAAAGACGGAGGTCTTTGAAAACTATAGTACTCTGAAAAAGGTGATTGAAGAAGATATTAGGAAATGGAGAGATATGCTGTGCTCTTGGGTAGGAAGAACAAATATAGTGAAAATGGCCATACTTCCAAACTGTTATACAAATTCAGTGCAATCCCAATCAAAATTCCAATAATTTATCTCACAGAATTAGAAAAAATAATCCTAAAATTCACCTGGAATTGGAAGAGACCTAGAATAACAAAGGCAATCCTGGGCAACAAAGGTAAGACAGGGAGTATCACAATCCCTGACTTGAAATTATACTATAAAGCTACTGTGATAAAAACAGCATGGCACTGGCAACACTCCTCCCCCCCAAACAAAAAGCAATTCTGAAGATCAGTGGAACAGATTAGAAGATGCAGAAACAATTCCAGACACACTAAGCCACCTTGTCCTTGACAAAGGTGCTAAACACATTTACTGGAAGAAAGACAGCCTCCTTAATAAATGGTGCTAGAAAAACCGGCTCTGCATCTGCTGAAGATTAATGTTGGACCCATATTTTTCACTATGTGCTAAACTAAATTTGGAATGGATCAAAGATCTAAATATTAAAACAGAAACAATAATTCTACTGAAAGATAGAGTAGGTAAAACTCTTTGAAGACAGGTGTAGGCAGAAAATTTATGAACAAAACCCCATTTGCACAAGAACTGTTACAAAGAAGCAACAACTAGGATCTCATCTTATTAAAAAGCTTTTGTGAGAAGAGAAACCATTCTTTCCCATGAAGCAAGCTCTACCATACTGATCAGAAAGAGCCTCAGCCAGAAAAGAAACCATGCCTTCCGGTAACCCAGCCTGTGCATGAGCTGAAAAACCAGAACACCCCCATGAACACCCTATGTATTAATTTGGAGGACTTAGGGTTCTTGAGATGATAGTAACTGAGTGGAAGAGAGTAGTGCTGTTGTATTGTTTAGTTTACTCTGCAGACCTGGAGCTGGTGGTCTGGGCATCTACTTGGAGGATGGCAGTGTACATTGTGTCAACTGTGGGGGATTTCCTTCTGTCTCAGATTTTTGAAATCCAATGTTTTGCTCCATTTTGCTGTTTTGTTTTACCCCTGTGTCTGGCAACCTGAGCAACTATTTTGAAGATAATGATGTGCAGTATTGTTCTCACTGTTTTGTTTTGTTCTGTTCTGATTTATTGTTTTGTTTTATTCAATGTCATGTTTTGATTGGTTTTATTCTGTTTCGTTTGTTTGATTTTGCTATATCTGATGCTATGAACAACTATGAGTGAAAATAGCAAGATATATTAGCCATTGTTGATTTCCTGTTATCCTGTTTTGAAGTTCTATAACACTTTAACTGCTTTGTTTTGTTTGGCTTTATTCTGTTTTGTTTTGTTTAATTCTCTTCAAAATAAAATTAAAAAAACACTTTGCACAGCATAAGAGAAACCAACAGAGTGAAGAGACAACTCATGATGTGGGAGAAAATGTTTGCCAGCTGTTTCTCTGACAAGGGATTACTATTGAGAACCTATATTAAATTAAAAAAAAATCAGTCCTCCCAAATTTAAAGACACAATCCAAAAATGGACAGCTGAGATGAACAGACCCTTCTCAGATAAAGAAATACAAACAAAAAATAAATGTATGAAAAAATGCTCAACATCACTGGTTATTAGAGAGATGCAAATTAAAACAACACTGAGATTCCACCACACCCCCAAAAGAATGGCTATTATTAAGAAATCAACAAATAACAAATGCTAGAGGGGTTGTGGGGAAAAAGGAATCCTTCTCGACTTTTGGTAGGAGTGTAGACTGGTGCAACCACTATGGAAATCAGTGTGGTAGTTCCTCAATAGGCTAAGATTAGAGGTCTCATTTGACCCAGCTATTCCCCTTCTGGGTATTTTCCCAAAAGAATTAAAAACATCATACTATAGTGTTGTATGTGCACCCTTGTTTATAGCAGCACAATTTGTAATAGCTAGATCTTGGAAACAACATAAATGCCCATCAACTGAGGTATGGATAAAAAAGATGTATTTTTCATCCATAAAGAATGATAAACTGGAGACTTACAGATAAATGGATGCAACTTGAGACCATACTCATTAGTGAAATAAATCAGACATGCATGTGTAGGCATCATATTGTCTCACTAATGAGAGAAACTGAAAGACACTATCTATGTAAAAGATAGTTATACTACTGATTTCTCTGAGCTCACTGAGGAGAAAGGTTCGCACTAGTATTGTTTGGACAATTAAATGCAGATGCCTTGTTCTTGAGTGTCTGATTTGAAGATAATAGTGTGCAATGTATATACCACTGTTACCGTTTAATTATTGTGTTTGGAAATTTGGGGGTTTTTTTTCTCTGTAAAATCAAGTTTTTTAAAAAGTTGATAGGAGGAAGTGGTCTTTAAAATCAGTTGGTGATGTATGGCTTCAACTCGCTTAGACAGAAAGCATGTTAGAATTTGAACCACCCAAGAGCCTAAGAGGAGAACTGAAAGGAGTGTCATTATTGGCCTGAGAAGGGCTCTTGTCCATGGAGGGAGAAAATCCAGAGATCTTTGCCAAGAGGAAATACCTATTCTTCTCTTAGCTCTCTGCTCAAGATGCATCTGGAACCGGTGGGAGTTTTCTTTGATTATTTTTGACTTGTTGGCATAGTAACAACCTCTCCTCTAAGAAGAGACAAATCTCCCTTTGCTGGGATGTCAGTAGGTCTAGAGCCCTTCTATTTTGTAAAAGATCCATAGCCAAGGAATCAATTTTCTCTTTGAGAGCGTCAATAGAGTTTTGAACATTCAGAGTCTCCAGTTATTTGCTTAGTCAGTTTTGCGTATTGACTCTATGCTAATCCAAGGGCTGTTCTGCCCATGGCTAGGCCATTTGCTATGCTGTGCCAGTCAGGATGGACAGGAACATGGGATCCCATTTCTGGCAGGATCCAGGGTGAGCCAGATTGCACTGGGGTAAACATTTAGATCTGCAATTCCATACTATGTTGTCTCATGTGAATTCCCTGTATGTGACAATATGGACAACTATTTGGAGGAAAACAAGAGTCAATACGATAAAGAGTGAATATCTCCGATTGTCTAGCTTTGAAATTTATGTGTCTTACATTGCTTTCTTGTGATCCACTTTGTTCTGTTTTGTTGTGTTTAATTTTACCCTTTTGATATAACTGCATGTATATTTGAGTGGGTAAAATGGATGACCATATTGCTGTTTTTGTCAGATCATGGAGCAGAACTGTTAACAGTCTCACTGTTTGAATGTCTACTTTACATGTTTTAACTCTGTAATTTGAACAACTATTTCCAAGAAGTCAGTATGTAATTTGTCAAGTAATAATTTCTTAGTTTGTTGTTGTTGTTGTTCTTTTCCTTTTTTCCTTGGAATTCTATATTGTTGCTATCTTTTATTCTGTTTTTTTTCTCTCTTTAAATAAAAAAAGAAACATTTAGATCTGGCCAGGAAGGCAACATTGCAGAGGCTCAAGTGTTGTGGAGAACACATGCAGTGGACCCCATTAGAGCACACAAAGAAAGTTCTGTCATTTGCCTGAAGTGAGGAACTAGGCTGGTTATGGAGGCACAGTCAGCTGATACATCTGGAAATCCCTTGTTTCTTAGGAGGCAACTAGAGTTTCCCATTATCTGGATTGGAGAGGTCTGGAAGTGGACCACTGAGTACTGAGTAACATGGAAACAGGAAGCATTTGGAGTTAAACCCTCAAACCCGGTATGTTAAGGCAGTGAACAGCACATAGAGCCAGTAGTCTTTCCCCAGAGTGGGACTGACCTGCTGGAAAACAGCATGAGGCCCATTAGCCAACTGTAATAGACCTGGAGTTAATGAGGAGAGATCTCTAGTGTCATTTTTGCTGTGCTCAAGTTTAAAGTTGGAAAAAACCTTGGGGTTAGGGACTCAAATAGTGGAAATAAAGACCTTTCAAATGTGCACTAACATTGCAGAATCTTTATCTGTGCCATCCACTCGGATAACCAGCAGGTGGCCTGAGGCCCGGACCGTGTCATTGGGGTTAAAAGCATGACATTGAACTGGTTTGCACTGACCCCTCTGACAGTTACATGGGACCAACGACTGGGTGAAGGGAGGTGTCCCACTGTACAGAGATTCTTCCCAGATCTGTTTTCCATGTGGGTGTGGTTTTCACCCAGTATAAATCATCACATTTCCACTTTGCAGAGTAACTATAGTGCAGGCTATTACCGAGCCTTTTTTTTTCTTCCATATTTCCCTTCACTTTGAGTCCTGCCAGTCCTGGCACACATATTTATCTTTGGTTCAGTAGGTTCATTTCCAGCTCAGGTCACCACATCTTGTATAGCAAGCATTAGCTTTTTTGTCCATACAGGCATTGAAGTACAAGGTCATAACAGATTGGTGAGGGTCCCACCTAGTGAGAATGAGGAGATCTTATGTGCCCCCTAGGTGGGCTTGAAACTCCCAATATCTTCCCCTTTAAGCAAGAGTGAAATGGAGTAACTCCAGTATACATATCCAAGAGGCAGAGACGGTATCCACTTTAAAGTTTTAACAGACAGTTTAAGGTGTTCAGTACAACAATCACAATAAGATAGAAAAGAACAAAAGCAACATTTTCTGGAACTCCCCAATCCTCTGGGGAGATGTCCCCCAAACCCTGCAGCAAACCCCAGAGTTATGATGAAATAGGGGACTAAAAAACAAAACTGGGTAATACTACATGAGTCTACTAGAGTTGACATCTCCAGTGTATGCCATCTGTTCAGTCCTCAGCCATAGGTTGACTCATCAGTTTCCCCAGTGAGGAGAACAGGGCTCTGAGGGTATTTTCTCTTCAGGATGGTCTCATCAGGGTAGGCCTTCCAGCCGTCACTGGGACGAACCCACTTGACGCAGGAGTGACAAATTCAGTGATGGATCTCTGCCATTTTTACAGCAGTGAGTGTAGTCAAAATAATTAGATAGGGGCCCCTCCACCCAGAAGATAGAGGCTGCTTTTTCCAATCTTTAACCCAGAGCATGTCCCCTGGGCTATAGGTATGAACAAGGGTGTCAGTGGAGAGACGTGTTCTTTCTGTTATGTTTTCATATATCTGGAAGAAAATTTTCCCTAACTGAATAAGCTGCTCCTGAAAGGTGATATTTTCCAACTTACATAGGGCTCCCTGGACTGTCAAAAGGGGTGTATCTAGTGGGTCCAGATGATGTTCTGACCTTCAAGAGGGCCATGGGTAGCAGTTCTACTCATGGTGTGTGAGTCTCTTGGTAATATTTAGCCAGTATTGTCTGTAAGGTTCATTCATTCCACCTTGCTGGAACATTGAGGCCTATCTACAGTATGGAGATTCCATTTAATTTTTAGTTCTTTGGCCAGCTTCTGGGTCATCTCTGCTACAAATGATGGCCCACTGTCACTTCTCATAGTCAGGGCCAGCCCATATCTTGGCATAATTTCCTTTAACAATACCTGGCATATTTTAGAGACCTTTTCAGTCTTAGGGGGGAAAACCTCTGACCACCCAGAGTAAGTACAGTCAAGGACTAACAAATATTTATAGCCCTGGGAATGTTTAACTTCAGTGAAATCTACTTGGAGGTCCTAAAAAGGAGAGAGTCCCATATGCTGAATTCCTAGTTATTGTCATAGACCCATTGAGTCTTCAGTCTTTGCACAAATTTGGCACCTTGGGCTGATGGCTACACAAATCAATGTCAATTTTGGTGTATAATAGTAGTAGCTTAGAAGCTGGGCCATAGCAATCTTACCTGCATGAGTGATATCACAATGGTGTTTCACCCAGGAGTAAGCTAACTACTTTCGTATGATCATTCAATCACCCAGAAGGGCCCAGACACCATTTGGATTTACAGTTGCTCCTTCCTGTTGTTTCCATTTTATTTCTTCTTCAGTATAATGAGGAGACCTCGGTGCAGACTGAGAACAGTTTTTGGTGGGATCTCATGTTGTGCCTCTAAATTTTGAACCAAAGCATTATCTCTCCACATTGAGCCTTCTGTGGCCATTTTGGCAGCCTCGTCTGCCTTCTAGTTTCCAAAGGTGATCATATATTTTATATTTTGATGTTCCTTGAAATGTGTGACTGTCATATTTTTGGGCTTCTCTATAACATACAGAGCTGTAGGATTTCATCCTTGTTCTTAATTTGTTTTCACTCAGCTGTCAAAAGTCATGCTCCTTGTACAACATCCCTTGAATATGAACTGTGACAAAGACATATCTAGATTCTGTGTATATATTTACTTCTTTATTTTTTGCTCTGTATGAGTGTCAGAGTTTGACTTGTTAAGTGAACTAGTTTAGGGGAAGAGGTCCAGCTAGAAGCACCTCTTTGGTGGTGACAACTGCAAAGCCAGCCCTACGTTGTCCATTTTTGACCAGGCTACTTCCATCTGTGAACAGAGTGTACTCAGCATCAGTCAAGGTCTCCATCTGCAGGTCAGGATAACAGGCAAACAGCTCATCAGTCAGCATGAGGCAGTCATGGTCTGGCTATCCAACTCTGTAGGTAGATATGCAGCTAGATTCAGAGCTTTAACTGGCTGGAAAGTGAGTCTGGGGCTTCTGACAAGCAGTCCAGGGTACTAAATGATGCAGCTGTTCAAGAGTCATTGGTGTCCCCGACTACTGTGGAGCTCAGGAACATAGTGAGGCACCTGAACAGTCAGGTTCTGTCCCAAAGTCAATTTGTCTGCCTCCTTGACAAAGAGGGCCATGGCAACAAGTGCCTGCAAACAAGAAGTCCATCCTTTTGATACTGCATCCAGAGTCTTGGACAAGTAGGCAGCTGGTCTCCCCCAGAGTCCCACCATTTGATTTAGGACTCCTGAAGCAACATATTGTCTCTCATCAATGAGCAGGTTGAAGAGTCAGGTCACATCTGGGATTCCTAGGACTGGAGCTGAGGCTAAAGTTTTAAGATTACTTTTACTGTGGAACCTGTAAAAGTGGGGGCCAGTGGGAGGTCATTGGGTTGGTGGGGGTCATGGGAACCCAGACCCCTCTTTACTTTCTTTTGGCCCAGAGCTTTACTACATATGCTTGCCATGATAAGTTGCCATGCCACAAGCAGAAGACCAATGTGGCCCCCTGATTATGGACTGCAACCTCCAAAACTGTGAACCAAAATAAATCTTGTCTCTTTTAAAATTGATTATCTTGGGATTTGTTATATTAATGGAAACTGTAACACAGAAAGTTTGTACCAAGAAGATGAATCTTTGGTCTTACTAGGCAAGTGCTCTAGCACTGAGTTACAACCTCAGCCCTTTGTTGTTACTATATATCTGCTGGTGTGGAGGGGTCTTTGGGAATTTTTAGGGGAGAAAGCCTAGAATGCTATAAGCAGAGGTTAACAGGTATGATCTTCTGGGCTGAGAGCCCAGAAGATCCCAATGCTGATAGGTATGTGGACAGTGAAGGATGGGCTGGTGAGATTTCACATGGAGACGAGGGCTCCACTGGAATTGAACTAAAGTACACTCTTGTTACACTATGGAAAAAGTGAATTGACAGCATATTTTCTGGTCCCTATGTTATACATAGTTAAATTAGGTAGGAATATTGTAGGCAGTTAGAACAGGGCTGGGCCCTCAAGGGAGTCAAGACAAAAGGTGAAAACCCACTACAGCTGTGACCAGAGATATATCAGTTATATGCCAGTTATCAAAATAATGGCAAAAGGACCAGACATATGTACTCTCCAAGAGGTCAGGTGAATGATAACACCTGGTCTAACCACATTTAGATAGGTTTAACAACCTCAGAGGGCAACCAAAACCCCCAGATTCAACACTTACATGAGAAGTTCTTCTACTCCCACGCTTACTCACTCTTTGATTTGCTTCCCTGTCACAATTGATATTATCTAAGCAGTTTTACTTAGAATCTTACTGGTTGATCATAGCTAAACCCACCTCATACCCACATGGGTTTTGTTCTATAGAATTTCCTTATAAAGTGGGGTCACCAGCTACCCATTCAGGTCCCCTCCAGTACCTCTGGCAGGAACTTTCTGTCTCTCAATAAATATTTCTCATTGTAAACCTCCATTGTTCCTAGAATTCATTCTTAGATTTCAGAGAACAAACTCTGCATATCAGACATCTAACAGGCTGGGAGTTACAATATTTCACTTATATCATATTTGGAGGTTTTTTAACCTCCCTGTATCAACAGTGTTAGGCAAGTAGTTAGATACTGAGCCTGAGGCACACAGTGCAAGGAGCGACTCGAAGCAGAGACCACTCCATAGGCTTGTGTGAAAACAGTAAGGTACATGATTTAATATCTGAGCAGCAGGCAGACAGAGGACAATAAGGCCATCTGTAGGGAACAAAGAAAAGTGGATATTTTTACAATATTTGAAAGAAGGTAAGGGATATTAGTCTGGAATATCTTAATGAACATCAGTGGTCAAAATTCTCTGGATGTTTCATGGCTCAGTGGGTAAAGCTGTTGAGGCATCCAATGTGAATGTTTGAGTGCCTTAAGATGTTCAGGTGTTTGGAAGATTCCATGCTCCATCCTGTCTCTTTTATGACATCCTGTGTTTGCCAAGGGCACCGGTGTTGAGCTGAGAACGCTGCTGCTGCTGCTGCTGCTGGCAGACAGGTTGGGTACTTGGAGAGTCAAGCCTTATGTAAAAGAAGTCCATAATAGCATGCTTTGCCAGTTAAATGAAGAAACACAGGACTCAGTGTATAGAGTACTTACAAACATCTATTAAGTCTTACACCTTTAAGACTATCCACTGTGACCAGATGTAGTGGTACATTGGGAGAATGAGGCAGAAGGATTGTCATGAGTTTGAGGCTAGCCTGGGCTATGTAGTAAGTTAGAGACCAGAGAGATCTTCTCTCAAAAATATCAAAAAAATTATCTTTTCATTCTAGTAACTATTTGCAAAACAAGGCCTACAGCATTCCTGGTTACCATGGCCTATGGTCCAACAGTGTCAGAAAGGAGCTACTTTTGATAGTGCACACCTGTAACCTGAACACTCATGGAGGCTGAGGCAGAAGAATCACAAATTCAGGCCCAGTCTGGACAATTTAGTGACTTGGCAAGACCCTGCCTCAAAATAAAAAATAAAAAGTGCTACAGTGTAGCTCACTACAGAGACCCTGGGTTGAGTTCCAAATAAACTGCCCTCCCCCTTAGAGGAAAGGTAGAGAAGACCCTAAAGATCCTCCTGCCACAGGCTAAGATTTTATTTCGACCATAAATTTTTCTTTCATAAATTTCTTACATGATTAAGTCCCTTTAGGGAATACTGGCCACCTGAAAAGAACAAGGAAGGCATTTTGAGACACTGACATTTCAAAGTAACTTCTGAGAAAAAAGTCAATAAGCATATATATCATGTAGATAAAGCAATAATAATCATCCTAGTTCCCTGAACCGTGGACATGGCCCTTCTGTGCATTAAAAGATACCTAAATTCCTACTTGGAATAGATTCCTGTGTGGCACTGGAATTCTAATTCAAAGTCATAATTCTCTTCACGTTTTTGCCTTATAATAAATTCTGCCTATACTTCTGCATGACTACTTGTATATCTTGTCTGAATCTATTAATAGAAGACACAAAAGACCAAGGAAGGAAAGTTGGCTCCTTGTGCCTTTAGGAAGAATTAAAAAAAATCAGACCCTCGAAATTCAAAGACCCAATCCAAAAATGGGCATCTGAAAT
>PVJX010009962.1:0-58938 GCA_004027295.1 Dolichotis patagonum
CCATGGATGAAATTAAGCATTAGAGAAATTTGAAAACTATTGTAGTCCAATAGCCAAAGAAAAAAATATAACCTATGTTGATGCTAAATTTATTATTTAGCCACCCAAGAAGAACTGCATTATTCTGGAGGAAGTTGAGCAACTCTTTCTGCATGTGTGTGAGGTGTGATGGAGAGAAGCAAAGTAAAATTCTGAAAAGTCTGCTTTGGTAACTGAAGGAACTGAAGAGGCTCATGATTGTTTCTGCAGTGAGATGCCATTGGAATATCCATTAAATAGGGCCAACTCGCACAAGGTGCAGGTGGAATTGTGCAAGGTTCAAGCAGTCTTAGGATTATACTGAACTCAAGACCTTGCATATAGAGCAGAAATTGGCAAGAGATCTCCTTTCGCACCAACAGGCAGTAAGGAACTACTTTAAATTCTTGAGAAGAGAAGAAAATGATCAGGCCTATATTTTAGAAATATAACTAACTTCATAGCTCACCGCTGCCCATTAGATACCTTTCTATTGTCTTAAGGGTATAACTGGTGTCTTGATCCATTTGGGCAGATAAGTTATTATAAACTGGAAAGTTTATAAACAACCCTCATTTATTACTCACAGTTCCAGAGATTTAGGAAGGCTAAAGAACAACTGATTCAGTGTTTGGTGAAAGTTCTCTCCCTGATTCACAGATGATACCTTCATATGGTGTCCTCACATGGATAGAAGCTACCAGCCAGACCTCTGGGACCTCACTTACAAAGTCACCAATCAATCACAAGGGCTCTGTTTCCTTGATCTAATCACTCTCCAAAGACCTGCTCTCTAATTTTATCATGTTGAGGACTAGATTTCAGCATATGAATTTTGGGGTGAGAGGTATAAGTATTTAGTTCATTGCAAGCAGTATGATGCTGATGTCAACTTTAGTTACAACTTTGGTTTTCTTTACCCAGTTTTTATCATTTGGGTTTTTTGTGTGATTTATGGATCTGAATGATTTATGGATATGAAACCGCATTTAAAGACCCTATTGATGATACACAGTCTTCTAGAATCTAATCCGGAGCCAGGGAGGACTAGCTCACACCTAGCATCTATCTACTCCTCTTCTTTGCAGGAAGAATGGGAAGACTGAGGTCTGGTTAGTCTGGCAAGTGTCCCTTGGTTGCAGAAAGTCAAGATCAGTGTGTGACAGTCTCCTGGATGAGCAGCACTGAGGCAGGTCTCAGGCCCAAGAGCATGGAGCTAAACGCAAGAGCACGAGCAACCATCAAGAAATGCTTGGCCAGTTCAAAAATGTTCCAGGAGCAGTTGCCTGGGCGGCAGGGGTATCTGTCACTAAAACCTGGGTTTTACAAAGCTCCAGAGGGTTCTAGTTTCATGTAAAACCATGGGGTGGAGCTGACTCATGATTTATGTGCATACCTTTCTTTAGACAAGACTGAACACGTCTTGAAATAAAAGTTTTCTACTCATCTTGCATCCCCAAGCATCTGGCACACTGACTCACAAATTTGGATCCTCGGTACATATCAGTTACAATTTATTAAAAAGACTTTATTCCACAGTCAGAAATCAAAGGAGGTCCGAGGTCCAGGCAGTGTTTTCAGCATCAAGACTTGCAGTTAACACCTTCTCCCTTCACCCACCCTCACCTCAGATCCCACCCAAGGCAATCCCTCAGGTCTCAAACCTGTCTATGTCTCTTCCCTTTTAGGTCCCAGCCCTGCATCCACTTATGATGGGTCCTCTTCTGCAGGAGCCCCACAGAAGACTCCTCAGCTTCCTCTGGGAATATCTGTCCTCTAAAGAGTCTGTTTTGTTTTAAGGGAGCCACATCTCCTTCACAGTTACAAATCTAAAGTGGAGCCCGATTAGAACATAGATTTAGAAACATATCTCCAGGTAGCCATGCAAGGACTTTCCATCAGACAGAAAAATGGTAAAGTAACTTTTCCATATTGGCCCTGGTTTACAGCCAGCTCTGTTCCAGTGAGTACATGGACAGTCTGGCTGGAGCCAGGTCTAAAGGGAGTGCTTGACTCTAGGGCACCCAAGGGACCAGGTCCTGCCAAAATGCTCTCTGAGTGGAAGCCTAAAAGGCATTCATTCTTATGCTTGCATATTGTCCACAGATATTGGGAGCCATAGCACTGTCTTATTTTGCCATTCCTATTGTGTTTTAAAGATATATATCTATTTTAGGTTGGATGAACTTCGGCAAATGCACATCTGCGTGGCTACCACCATAACTTAAGATGCAGCACATTCCCCTATTCCTAGTTTATCTTTTCCAGTTTACCTTCTACTCTATCAACCTTTGCTATAAGGTCATGAAAAGGACCTCAGATAGAATGCACTGTCTCAAGCCTAGCTTCTTTGGCTCATTCTTGTTTATCTAAATATTTAACCCTTCTTTTAGTCTTAAGCAGTGTTTTGTGGTACGAAGATGCCAAGATTTTTATCTGTTGGTGATTTTGATTGTTCTCAACTTGGGGTTGTTATGGAATAAAGTTGCTATGGGCATTCATGTGCAAGTTTTATGTGCACATTTTCATGTTTCTTAGGTAAACACCTAAATTAAAATCAGTGGGTGATATGCCAGATGCAGGTTTAATGTTATAAGAACTGATAACTCAGATCCAAGGTGGCTGTATCATTTTGCAGTCTCATCGACAATCCATGAATAGCCTGGTTGCCTCACATATTTGCTAGTATTTGCTGTTTTCAGTTCTTTTGTTTTCTGTATAACGTGTCTTGCTGACTGTAGCTTATGTTGTTACAAATATTTCTGTGATGCTCAATAATGTTGAGTGTCATGTTTATGTCATCCTTGGCCTTTTACAGCTCCTTTTGCAAAGCGTCTGTCCAAATCTTTGAGATAAGTCCATTTTTTAAAGCCTGGGTATAAGGAAAGACCTTGGACTAAGGGAGAAATGACTAAGGACCGAATCTCTACCCTCTGAGCAGCGATATGGCTTTGTGAAGTGATTCCCAGACTCTAGATATCTCTGTCTTGATTTGACAGTAAGAAAAAATGACTAGATTATCTTGAAGGTTCTTTCACCACTCCAGAAAGTGTGACTACAATTTCTATTTCTTAATTTATAAGATAGGTACATATCTCTGGGGTACCCAGAAACATGTAATCACAGAATATTAACCCAGAAGGGGGCTTGGCTTCCTCATCCAGCTTCTGCATATAGTCAGATACCAAACGTTTAGTATGGTCAGTGTCAAATGACTATTTAATTACATACATGCACCCAATCCAAGGCTTCCTGGCTTCAGCATAACAATTACTATTAGTTTGATAAATCAGCATATGTGTGGTTAAAGATGTCAGATAACAGTCTCTGTGAGTAAAAGCTAGACGACATGATGTTTATTCTTCCAAAACTAAGATATGTTTTTCTTTGCATCCCAAGTATTCAACGGAACGATACAGGGAAGGTAATAATAATGAGAAAGATTTGGAGGGGTCCTGAGCCCAGGTGTTGGTCTGGAACTGCTCCCCTCCCTCATTGTCACAGGTGCATTCCCATTAAGATACAGACCCGAGACCTCCACCCCAGCCATCTGTTTACAAAGCTGTGGATGCTATAACCATTGCCACACGGGTTACATTTGTACTCTCTCCTCCAGACTGAGTTCTGTAAACTGACAAGTACTTAGGGCCCTCAGTACAGTCCTCATAATCACAGCATTCTATTCCCAGGGGTGTTAATGTTTACAGAAGGCTCGTTAACCTTGCACAGGATCTGGGACCACAAGGCCCTGTGTGGCATTCAGTTGCAGAGCTGAAGAATGCATTTCCATGCCTGCAACATGTGTCCTCACGAGAGGGGACAATGGGAGTTTGTTCTCCCAACCCAAGGCAAGGCCCCTGGACCTGGCTTGCACAGCCTCGGTCCCTTGATTGCTGAACCAAGGCCTGGAGCTTCACTTACCCTCAATAGCCTGACTTAATGGGCTGTGGTTATTGGTCTTACTCCGTGCCTCTGCGCTGTTACTTGAGCAAACCGTGTAGTTACATATTCATTTGTAACTTTTCAGGACCCCTTAGGAAAGAAGGGGCCATTGTAAACCTGAGAAACACCATCCAGACAAGCTGAGAGCCTCCATGATTGGCTCAAGTAATAAGAAATTGCTTTGCATTGTGTGCTCAAGGAAAGGTAAGATGTGGTGTTTCTGTTCTAAAAGTTTATAATCTATAGGTTTGGGTTAGACAAGGCAGGTAAACATGAAAAATTCAATAAAATACAAGACAGTAGGAGCTAAATGTCAACTGAGGACTGGAGAAGGAGGTCCACTGGGGTCCAAATGTGGGCAAGATGGCAGGACTGTGGTCTGGCTAGACACAGAAAACTTCAGGAAGGAGATGGGATTTGAAAGAGCCCTTGGTGGTTGTGGGGCTTTGAGGAGAGAGTAGACCACAGTATGAAAATGTGTAAAGCATATTCAGTTCTGAGGAAGAAGCTAATCTGACTGAAGCAGGCCAGAGCTTTGAAGCCAGAGCCGAAAAGCCTGAATCATGCACAAATTTGGAAGCTCCTTGAAAGCCAACAGACCCTGGGCATGGAAAGAAACATAAATAGTCATAGTTTGTTCAATGCTTTTCAATGTCTCCCTAACTCAGAGTGAAAATCGAAGTTCTAACAATGTCCCTACACGATCTGGCCCTACCCCACTACTCCACTGACCTCGACACCTGCTACTTGTGTCTTTGCTCACCACACTTCAGCTCCTCTAGCTTTCTTGTTTCTAGAATACTGCAGGCAATTTCCCATTTTAACACGCTTGTATTTTCTGTTGCCTGTCCTAGTAATGTTTCTCCTGCCAGTGTCCTTATGGTTGTCTCAGCACTCTGTTACTTTGAGGTATCCCTTTGTTAGAAATTGCCCCTCTAGTGACTAAATTAGCATCACAACAGCCCCTCACCCTGGACTCTACTGTTTTTCTTAGATTCATTATTCCTCAGAGGCATTTTGCAGCCTCATCTCTTCTCTCTCAGTTCAAACACACAGCCCCTCTTTCTTACCACTTTCTTGGCACAGTTGGAGTCGGAGTATTTCTCGAATGTTTGAGATTGTATCACCTTAAACTTCAAATTTCTCAGCAACGGCTGTGCATGCTGAGACAAATCCTCAATCTCAGCTTCCCTCAAAACTAGTAAGTTTCTGCAGCTGAGCTCCTACAGACATCTGGTTTTGTGATGACGAAAAGGATATTCTTCGATTTCCAGATAGTGATGCTGGCAACCCCTGTAACCTGCCAAAGACCTAATCTGTACAGAGCCTTCCATGAATTAGCCCTGTAAGTTTTCTTCTGTGTTTTTATGAAGTATGGTTAAAAAAAAAATACAGTGAATTTTGCTGCCACCTGCCATTTAACAGAAAAGCGAGCTTGTAAATACATTGCGATGTGACCTCATCGTCCCCCACCAGGTCTGGCACCATAATTCTGGTTCTTCAGTCACAGTGACTATGAAAAGTAAATGTTTTGAATCAATTCTGGACATCAAAGCAACATAGCAGTGAAACTAAGCACAATTATTTTCACTGTGGTGCGTGGCTAAGCCATGTAGGGTAGGTGGATGGATGCATGTTCAACTTAGAACATTTTTACTTAGGATGGACATATTGGGTGCAACCCCATGCTAAGTCTAAGAGGACCTATACAGGACTTCACAGCCTACCCTTCCACGACATGGTAAATCATGTATTAGGGCTCCTTTACTGTAAGCAACGGGCATTAAATTTACTTAGGCAAATAGTAACTTGTTGGAAAGAAGGAATCAGAAGCTCCCAGAATTGATGAAAGACCTGAAGACCATGCTGGGAAACAGAGAAGCGAGCAGCTTTGCAGATCTAGATTCAGATACCACAAGATCCACCCACTGCAGGATGGTGTGGTCAGACACTGCTGTCCAATGCGAGGGAACATCAGCCATGTTCAATTTCCTGGTTGCCCGCTCAAGAATTAAATTCGACTGAGCGAGCACCCAACTGGCCTCTCTTGGGTCATACAGCTGTCCTCACCATTTGTCATAAAGTTTCGTTGTTTTGGTGTTCAGCATCGATTGTCTCATCCTAGTGTGTTTTTGACCCATTTTTCCCCACTAGATAGTTTAGAAGTGTAATAAAAAATGTCTCTCATCTCTGCCAAACACATGAGTTGGAATTTAATTTATGATTTTCTTTCCCCTCAGAATGTGCAACTTAGGGAACTGAACAAAGTGTTTTACAAATTTCTTAAGAGTTTAAAATAATGAAAATATTTTAAAGACTATAACATGCTATTGTTTACAAAAATATCTACCTGTGTTGTTTCATTGGAATCATACTTTTGTGAAGTAGGTAGAGATTTTCTTTATTTTATACATGGCAAAACTAAAACTTGGAAGGTTTAAGCAATTTATTAAAGGTCAAAATGTCAGCACTGTTTTAATATAAAATTCTGTTATAATGATGGCACTCTATGTATTAAGTGCTGTTATTATGCATATTACATGTGCTTAGGAAATTAATTCTTGGAACAACACTATGAGATGAGTACTAATAACCCAGCAAATGAGAAGACTGCTAGGGCTAAGGCATCAGCCCAAGGTGACACATTTACAAAGTACAGAAATGGGCTCCTACTACTATAGCTATAACCATCTAAATTAGATACATATGACATTACCCATATCATGTTTACTAAAATTCCACAGCAAAAATGCATAGTTAAATGCTTCCAGTTGAAAGATTCTAAACATGCACAGTATCTGTTTCATAATAGTCATTCAGTTAGTATAACTTGAATAAATTACCAAATCAATGAATGAAGGAAGGAAGGAAATGTCTTCCTCATGTACTCTTTGCAGTGAGGGACAAAGTCTTTCAAGTGACACTGCAGATTCTAATACTTGAGAATGTCTCATTGTAAGGAGAGTTGAAACATTCCGTTTTCTATTCCTGCCCTTTTTCTGGGCACAAAAGGGAGAGAGTTCCTTTTCACTGCTTCCCTTTATTCTGCAGATTCCTGAGCACAACAGATTTTGGAAGAAACTGGAATGTCTTTGTTCTTTGATATCCTGTATCTAGTTTTGCTCCAAGCTGTTTATTTTTGTCGAGTAGGGAAAGTCTTCTGACTTAGAATATAATCCTAGTAACACATTCTTCATGCTCAAGAACTATTGCTCACTGTTATGGCTCCTATCTAGCTGTTCCCCCAAAGCTTCATGCACACATAGGCGGAGATGCTGGAAGGTGACTGAATCCTTGGGTGCTATAGCTGACATGCTGTGGAGAGGTGGGTGTGTTAGAAGAGGTGGGTCCCCGGGGTGGGACCTAAAAGAATGGATCACCCAGTTTCCTCCCTTCCCTCTCTGCCTCCCAGTGCCAGGATGTCAGCAGCTTTTCTCCATGGTAAACCCTTCTGCTACACTGCTTCTGCCCTGATGCCAGCCAGCTGTAGATTAAAACCTCTAAAAAGCACAAGCCAAAATAAACCTCTCCTCTTTTAATTTGTTGGTGTTGAGTATAGAGACCCAGAAAGAAGAAAGTAACTAAAACGGATACACACATGTGCTGAGATTGGCAGATCATACCAATGAATCCCATTGTCTGTGGTGCCCTTTGCGTACAAATATGAAATAAGGAAGAAATATATCGACCTGTTCACTACCTGTCAATGCCAGACGCTGTGCTTGACTGAGAATGTAGAGCTGAACAAGAAATGATCCTTAGCTCTTGGATTTGCTGCTGTTTCTGTTTTAAAAAGTTAAAATTGGTGTGTTGGGGAATTATTTTTCAGGATATAGTTCCAACAAAGTGAATTCGATTTATAACTACATAACCTGCAGTTAGAAAACTAATCATGAGGCTATTATAACTATGCAACCCCAAGAAAAGAAAGGTCTGGTCTAGTGGTATTCATGAAAGCAAGAAATGAAAGTAAAATGAGATATCAGGCAAAGGCTAGTAGGGTTTCCCGTAACTCCAAATGCTCTAGATATTTAATATCACATAATCCTGTGGAAAAGCTACACATAGAACTGAAACATGTACAGGCACAGACCTTACTACCACAGTAGATGATCAGGTAAAACACTTCTATTTTTATATTTCTTTAAAGATCTGCAAATATACTAAATCAAACATGAATAGACTGCACTAACAGTTGCCTCTTTAGAAAGTTTTGTCTCAAGTAGTTATGTTCAAACAGCTATTAATAAGCTAGATCAAGAAAGATATATAAATAAAAATGTTTAATAAAAAAAGGACAGTGAAAATATAAGAAGTCAGTCCTCCTATCCTGTCCTGATCATCTGGAAACTGTTTCTCAAAGAAGCAGTTGTTTCAGCAGTTAACTGGAGTCAGCTTTGCTAAATTCAGATTAAGTGCTGAGCATCACTGTTAAAAAATGTAAATCATCAAAGCAGTTGCTCATATCACAAGGCACAGGCATGAGAAATTGATCAAACATATAGGCACAAATCTTCCTTTTCAATGAATGCAATTAGCAGTATAACTATCTTAGATGATAACAATACGTGATGTACTGTACTGTTGTTACTTTCCTACAATCTTGTTTTGAAATTGCTTACCATTGTTTTTATTGTATTTTTTTTTCTTTGAAATAAAAACAAAATAAGCTAGTCTGCTCCAAGGAGAAACTCAGAGGGCTTAGAAAAGCCTTAACCAAAATTATTCCCTGTACCCACCTACCTGTGTGCCTAAGAATACACCTTTAGGTAAAAATGATTAAGACATTATATGTCTATGCACCAATTCACCAATGTAATTATGTATTGCCAAGATATACTAATTTTTAGAAATGAAACTAAATAAATATGTCTTTTGAAATGTGAAAAAAATGCAAATTGGTACCTTTACTGAGGCTTACTCTTTAGATCAACTTTCCTACACTCACATATGAATATAAATCAGCTTTGGCAAATATTTTCTTGTCTTTTAAAATATTTTTTATTTTGCAATACTGGGAATGGAAGCTTGTGCATACTGGGCAACTGCTTTACCACTAAGTCACCAGTCTTGAGCAGATATTTTCTTTGTGTTAAATGAGCTGGATGAAGAATTTAGGAAAACAAAGGAGACAATTGGGGGGAAGATGAACTCTGCCCTAGGAGAGATCAGAGAACATTGACTGTAATGGAGCATTTCCAGGAATTGTTTAGTTTTACTTTCTGTGAGTGAAATTATTGACTATAAATCTGTCTTGAGATTTTCATAGGCAAATGACAAGACTGCAAATATCTGCTGGGTACTTCTCCACCAGCAAATTTATACAAAAAACAACCATGAATCAGAACGCAAATATTAGCATTAATGTTCAGGAACAACTTTAGCTCAAGTAGGGCATTGGATTGATTGTTGGAAAAACACATGAATCTACTTTGGGGGGGGGGGACAAGGGTCCCAGATTTTATGAGTAAACCAGTCCATTCCCAGCCCTGCAGTTTCACACCTCCGTAGGCTCTCTAAACATCAACAAAAGTGCCATAGATTTGATGGGAAAATGGTGTTAAGTCTCATGTTGTTTCAGGAATTTCCCAATATGCACTAAATTAACTTTGAGGCCCTATGAGGCGGAGTGGTAGGAAATCATTCCATTGGACACAGATGGCAGCGTTAATGTTCCCAACAGCTGTTCCACACACACGAAATCAGATTGGGATTAGCACTCACCTTCAAAACGGTTGCACCCGGATGGGATGGCTTCTCTGTAATATATACCACGCTTAGCTTATGTCTCTGAGACCACATGACCTCACAGGTCTTGGGAACATTTGATCCAGGAAATCTGAACTTGGGCAGAAATCATAAAGCATCAGGTACATGTTAAGAAGGAATTTATCTGCTTTGTGTCTGCAGTGGCCTCACATCCAACCAGCTTTTGTCTGACACTGAGTGAAATATTTATACACAAGATGGTTTCTAGGGCAGAGTTACAGACCTGCTCAGGTTTGGCATGAAATGTCTGTGCCCATTGACCACCTGCCGAAACCGAATTTCCAAGTGCAACCAGATCCAAGATCACTTGTATCACTCTGAGCGGTAGCACTGATATCAGGAGGGGAACCAAAACAGAATGAAGACTCCTCCAATACCTTGTCCTCCTGGTTTGGGGAAGAGAAATACTTTCTTCAGTACATTTGCCATTTTACAACTCATGATTAGACATAGTTTCATAACTGTGGTTCAATCACTCCAGCAGACTTACAACCTAGTCCTTGGTAATTCTATTTTTTAAAATAACCAAAGGCCATGCAGAGCTAAACCTGATGATTTAGGAAGCAGATCAAGTTGGGTGATCTCAATATATGTCAAAATGAAGTGTGACTTTTAATTCGTAAGGGGGGGGTATTTTATGGATTGTACATATGTTTTTAAGATAGTTCCAAAGGTTGTCTCTCTAATAATGTCAACATAGTAGCAATTTGAATGCTTAAATTCTAGAATATTTGCCTAGAAATAAATACCTTTATTGCCTCTCATTCTAGTTTGCAACCCTGATGAGGGCAAGGCTATATAAAGACATCAGGAACCCTTCCTTTCAACCCAGAATTCCTGATGTCTCACTCTGTGCTTTGAAATTACTAGTCAAGATTTTCCCTCGATTTTCTGTCTTATCATGGACCTATTAATCAACCTTGAATTTCCTTCCATTGTTCCCAGTTGTGTTCTCAAAACACAATTCTGAAGCTCAGCAGGTTAAACCCAGAGATAGTTTATCGCACTCTCATCTCATTCAAATTTACCTCGTCCGTGGCTGGTGAGGTGACTTCAGCATTTTGGAGATCTGAGAACCTTCCATCTTTTTGTTCTTTATCCCTTCATCCATGACTTCCATCTTGTTTCCCAAGATAGCCACTCCAGTACCAGGCAACAGGTCTCCATACCAACCACTGGGTAAAGAAAGAAGAGAAACTATATTTCTTTCAAGTGTACAGCCTTTGTGTAGTACATACTACTTTATCACTTCTAGTCAAATTTCTCTGACCCCGCTATAGCTGCAAGTGAGTCTGGAAAGTGAGTTTACTTTTCATGCGTATGTCCAGTTCAAATATGTGGTTACTAAAATGCAAAGGAAAGAATGTATATTAGGGAAAACAGCAGTCTCTGATGCACAAAATATTTGATAATTTTTTATTTAATATGATACATAGTTTCAGCTATGCCTAGAGGATGTAAAGAAGGGAACCTACCATATCTGGAATACAAAAAAAACAGTCAAAAGGTACCAGTTAGGAGAAGTCAGAAAGGGGAGGATTGAGCATCTGGCTGAGGGGGGAAGTAGGGGGATGGTTAGGATGGATTTGTGGAATGTCTCAGCTTCCTCAGGAAATCCCAGAACTATTTGCATAGAATTTATGCTTCTGAAAGGACGAACATGGTCTATTGATGTTTAGATATTAAAAATATTGAGAGCTATTGAGATTTAGATATTAAATAACCTCAGAAAACTGTAGAACATGGGGACATCTAGGTTTAAGTTACTATCCTCGTCATGCAATGACATTCCCCACTTGGAAATACTAAACTTCCTTTCATCAGGGCAGAAGCCTATTCTGACATACTTATTTTTTTTAACAAAGGACAACAGAATAGAGAGGATTCATAGTTAAAGGAGAGAATAAGGGCATGTGAGATTAGGAGAGAACAAATTGGAAGGACTCATTAAACTACCTGTAGTACTTATTTGGCAAATGTTATAATTAAATTGCACAAAATGAAAAAACTATTGAATGAGTTTAAAATAAATAAATTTCACATTTGAACTCATCTTATAGTATGTGGATTGACGTCTCAACTCGGGAAATAAAAGTTGGCCATAAGGCAGGATTTCTGTCCTTTGGCATCAGTACTTCAATACCTAGGAGAATATTCCTTTCATTGCTAAAATTGCCCCAGTCCAATTGTAACCAAAAATCTAAAACATTTGTTTGGAATTTTTCTTAATTTAAAGGTGTTAATAATCAAAATTACATGTTTTAGGTTTCTCTTACAAGAAAATTCCAATACAAAAAAAATTGAAATGAGAGAGATTTCTAAACCAACAGAGTGGAAACATCACAGAAGAATAAGTTAAAGTTGGTAAAAAGATATGTAAAATCCTCTTTCCTTCACATAGTGCTAAAGAGCCACCCAATGTGAAGATCTAGATGGTTGTGCTTAAAAAATCCATTTTGTAGAAACCAATCTGTTCAAATTGTGGCAGAGTATAATATGTAATTCATGGTATCCCAGGCCTTGTTAAAGGATGTGAGAGAGAGAGAGAGAGAGAGAGAGAGAGAGAGAGGAGGTTGGGGGAGGTGAATTTTAACAGTGTTGGGAAAATAGAATAATATAAATAAATCAGTGGACCAAAAGTATTTAGAATTTCTTGAATGATACACACAACACATAGAATTAGATCTACCACATAACAAGCAAACAACAACCCAAAGCAGAAAACTCACCTCAGAATGCACACAAAAGAAATGTTGTTCAGGGGAAAAAATCTGTCCCAAGGGTGCTGCAAGGCCTATGCCATAGGGGAAACAGGAGAGTAACACTGGTTGCTTAGCTTTCTCTACTATGTCAGAGCCAATTTTCCTGCTTTTTTTCTCCATGGTTTCAGTAGGTAATTATGATAAGGATGTTAGGAATAGAAAAACAGCAAAAGGTCCCCAGCAGACACAAGAAATTCTCATGCCTCAGAGATGAACCATGAACAACCCTCTTAGGAATAAGTCTACTTCTCCACCAGCAAAAGTCCTTTCCTATAAGCAGAAATATCATTATTATGTAAACATGACTCAGGGACACACAGGAACACACGGAAGCATTCTCAAATGTTCAGATTCTAACTCACTCATGGCACCTGCCCCCTGGGAAAATGGACTAAGAGAGAAAATAGGTTTTAGGTACTGGGATATTTTTTAAATTATTCATTTATTTAGAAAAAAAACTATTGCACCTATACAAATAGTCAATCCTGGATGCATAAAAAAATTAGCAATCACTACAAGTAAATAAGCATTAGGAAAATATCCAGCTGAAGAAAATAATTAAAAATTGTGCTTCAAAGAATATTATCAAGAAAGCAAAAAAGACAACCAAGGAGTCAGAGATGTCTGCAAATCCTATATCTGATACTCATTTTGCATTGAGACTATGAAAAGAAAAAAACTCTTACAATGCAATAATAAAAAGAGAACCCAAATCCAAAATGGTCTAAAGACATGATGACTTTTCTCCAAAGATGCAAAAGCATTGAGAACATGAAAACATGCTGGATATCATTAGACATCAGAGAAATACAAATCACAACCACAGCAAACACAGCTTCACATTCATTAGAATGACTCTAAAAGACAGATAATAAAAACATTAGTGAGACTGCAGAGAAATTGGAATGTCCATGCACTGCTGGTGGAAATGTAAAATGCTGTAGTCCCTTTTGAAAACAATTTGCTATTTTCTCAAAGCAATGAATATAGAAATACATTTGATCCAATAACTCTATTCCTATATATACACCCAAGGAAAATGAAAACATCATCACACAAAATCTTCTATGTGAATGTTCATGGAGACAACATTCATAGCATTCAAAGGAGTAAACAGCTGAAATGTCCATCAAGAGATGCCTGGATAATAAAATGTGATATACTGTGGAATATTATTCAGTCACAAAGAGTAGTGAAGTACTGATGCATACTTACAACATGAATAAACCTTAAAATATTATATTAAGTTAAAGAACATGTATCAGCTCTCCAAGGTAAATGCAATCATCGATACATATTATTATTAACACATAATAATAAAAAACTAGTCACAAAAGACCACAAAATATATGATCCCACTATATGAAATGCCCAGAAGAGAGAAATCAAGAAATAAAGCAGCAATTGTCTAGAAAAGGCAAAGAGGAACCGAAGATTGAAAGCTGCAGGGGTCCATTTTGAGGGATGATTAAAATGTTCTGAAACTAATTGTATTAACTATTTCATAACTATTATATATATATATATATATATATATATATATACTAAATACCATTGAATTTTACACTTTTTAGATGAAAAAACAATGGTACACTTTGAACAGGTAAAAAGTGTGATATGTGAACTAAATATATGAACTCAAAAAGCTGTGAAAGGAAAGGAAGAGAAAGAAAAGGAAAAGGAAGGAAGAGAAGGAAAAGAAAGAAAAAGAAAACAGTGAATCTGGAGTAAACTGGGATTAGAAGAAAACTTTCTAATCTAATAAAGAACAACTGTCAGAAAGCTATACCAAATATGAAATTAAATCCTCATTAAAATTAGAAGGCTAATTCCCAGTGTCATCAAAGTCGACATGTACTTAATGTACAGCCCAGTCAAGGGATGAATATAAGAAAAAATGGAGATTTATGTACTGAGGAAGAGAGGAGAAAATACACCATTTTTATATGTATGAAACAAATTAAAGAAAATCAGCCAAGAACAATTAGGCAATAAAAGAGTTCCAAAAATTAGATGGATGAAATATGAACAAGCAACCATTTTTTTTACACAAGAGTATAAATTTACCAGAAAATGCTTTAAGAAAAAAAAATCTCATCTATGATAAACACAGAGAACATCAAATGCTTAAATTAATGCTTAAGACTCATGTACATAAAACATAAGAAAGTATCAAAAGACATAAAAAGAAATAGCAATATGGAAAGATACCCGATTTATTGGGAGAGGAAACTTTATATTGTGAAGATTCAAGTTCCATTCACATTAGCATACAAATAAACATAATTCTTATGTAAATAACTGCGGACGTTTTTGGAATGTAACGAACAATTTCTAAAGTTCACCAGGAAGAGAAAATGTGCAAGAATAGTCAAGAGAGTTTTCTTTACAACATTTCTTCCCAGTATTTCCTTTCTCAGTATTTGGATCTCCATTTTTCCTTGTCTTCATCCACTGCCTAGACTGTACATTAATACATACAGTCTTGGGAGACGGTGCGAATTGGCATTCTAATGTTAATCTGCTTTTAATGGGAATTTAATTTGGTATTTGTTATAGTTGATGAATCAGAACAATAGAGGTGACATGGCCTATCTCACGTGAGTGCCATGGTATACTAATTTGCTGTTTGATTTGAATGCTTACATCTTGTTTGGGTCTTTTAGACCCAAACAATACAACTGCATATTACTTACAATGCATATCACCACTTTTCTTTCCCAAAGCATTTGCCTGGCATTATTTGATACTGACATTATAACTTACTAATTTCCCCCAGCCCCTGGCAACTATCACTTTGCCTTTAACTACCATAAGATCAGTTTTTCAAATTCCACACATGAGTTTTATATATATATATATATATATATATATATATATATATATATATATGAGTGGGGGAGCTGGACCACATAGAAGTTCTATTTTTAATTTTTTGAGGGCGTTCTATACTGTTTTCCATGATTATACTAATTTACATTCCCACTCACAGTATGCCATGATGTTTTTTCTCCACCCCTGGCCAGCACTTGTATCTTTAGTCTTTTTGATAATAGTTGAGGTAGTGGCTCATCAAGATTTTAATTTGCATTTTCTGGATCATTAGTAATGTAGGACACTCTTTTTCCAGCTGATGGTCATTCAGTGTCTTCTTTTGATGAATATGTTTTGAGTTCTATTGCTTAACTACTGAGCTATATTTTTTTAAATTTTATTTAAAGAGAAAAAAAAAGCAAAACAAAAAAAGGGTGAAAATAATACAGAATTTCAAAAAAAGCAGTAAGAAATTACTAGTTGATAAATTACATATTGTCCTCTTAGAAATAGTTGTTCATGTTACAAAATGAAAGCATACAAAGTAGACATTCAAACAGTGAAGCTGCAAATAGTTCTATTCAACTATCTATCAAAAATTTAGTTATACGGTTATCAATCCTACACACTTAAACATACATGCAGTTATATCCTTTAGAGCACTTTCTTTTCTTCCTTTCGCTTTTTAAGTCCATTATCTGTTTAGTTATACCATGATTAAGCTTGCACAGTACCTTATTGATCTGTTCTGTTGTTATTTCCTTTTTAATCACCTTACATAATTCTGTTTTTTTTTTATTTTTGAAGGTAGTAGAAATACAACAGAACAAGACAGAACAAAACCAATTGAGACAGTGCAGTGAATTTCATACAGAACCTCACAGCAAGTTACCTGTATAACAGTAATAGATACCTTCGTATATCTCATTATCTTCACAATAGTTGTCTAGTTAATTAAGTGTAGCAAAATCAAACCAAAGACAGAACATTATAAAATAAATCAAAAGAAAATATTGAATATAGCAAAACAAATAATCATAATGAAACAAAACTGAAAACAACACTTGCTTTCAAAGAGAAGATAGAGGAGAACCCCTATATTTGCTATGTTGCATACAGTCATCCTGCCAAGAGATGCTCAGACCTCTGTCCCCAGTAGCTAACGGGGGGGGGGGGGTGTTGCGGATGTTTCATTCCAAGCCCGCACACCAGTAGGTTCAAGAGACACTACAGTGTCTCCTCCTGGCTCACGCCGGAGGAAGGCGCTTACCGAGAGGGCGGGCGAATTGCTTCTTTGTGCAGGCTCCTGGGTTCCGCCATGGCCGTGGCCAGGTCTCTGGGGCCTTGCTCTGGTCTGAGCTATATTTTTATACCTCATCACTAAGGATTTGAATGGAGGTATTACCGACAGAAACAAAGATCACCACCCCATATTAGGAAGAAGAAATATGAGCCACACTCAAACTGAACTAGAGAACTGTTAAAAAAAATTGTGAAAATTTTCCTAGGGATTGTAACTTCCACTGAAACCTGAAAATAAAATTGTGGTCATCCTAAAGGTGGTTGGAAGGGTCCATCATATCATGACCACACATGATGGTCAATGCCATTTGCATCATGGGCCATACATAGATTGAGATACCACCTTCCTAAACTGGTTATGTCTGGCCAAAGCTCTCTCCAATCCACTCTTTTGTTACTCCCGACACCAATGGGGACTCAAAACTTACAGGACGTCTAAAGTGCAAGCCAGGCCTTTCCATTTTACATGAAATACAGACACCAAAGGAATTCAGGAGAAAAACAGATTTAATGTTTCATGAAAGGATGACCTTTTCTACAGTATATACCTCCACAAGAATCTAAGTGCAAATAGATTATAAATATGTGTTAAACGTTTCTATGGTATTCTGTCCAGCTATAATAATCACATTTGTCCACAATTATTTTAAATATTTGATTACATGGCACACCACATATTAATTAAAGAGATAACTTTTTAAAGAGGGAAAAAGAAACACAGAAATTCCCGCCATCCCAAAACAACAGGACTATTATCTAATCACCGCCCTGGTGATTAGATAATAGGCACTTATTTTCAGCCTATTACTTGAAATTATCTGTGGTCAAACACTGATGCCACCCTGCCGGGATCTCTACTTCTTGATGGCCAAATTCTTGAGAGTTCATTATCCCTGAAACTCTCTGTTCCTTTGACATATACGCTGATTTCCCTGCTCAGGAGTACACCCGTCCCCTGGTTAGGACCATCGCTCAAAGTTTACAGCTGTCTACAGGATGCCTAGTAGTAAAGTCACTTTTCTCACTAATCTGCTTTAGCAACCACAGTCCAAATATGCAGGGAAATATTCTCACTTCTCCTTAGCCTGGTTACAGCTTCATCTCCTTAACCAGGCCCCAGATAGCTTATTACTGTTAAAATTAACCTCCAGTTTGTAGTGGTCCTTCCTCTAACTTCACGGTCCTTTTCTCCTGATTTATTTAAGATGACTTCCTCTCTCAACAACCTCGGTCCCTGAACGTTTTAATGAACAGTTGCACTCTGGATATTAATGGAGTGTCTTCCGTTCATGTCCCATGAACAAATTTGTTTGGAGATATACTTCTGCCTTCCAGTATATCTGGAAGTTTCCAGTTTTGTACTGGAAGTTTCCAGTTTTGTACTAAAATAGCTTTTAAAACAGAAAAGGCAGGAAACTCGTAGACAAAACTGAGAAGCAACAGAATATAAGGAAGACTCTGTACCTACTAAGAGGTCCAGTGGAGCTGTATCAGGAAACGTCTACCCACAGGGTGCTCCCTCAGAGAACCCCCAGCGTCTCTCCAGGAAAGACACCTTGTAAGCCACCACATACGTTGAAATGACATGAAACAGTTTTACATAGGTAACAAATAGCACAAATGACACAACACTGATTTGTTAAGTAACATGCCTACCTATTACCATTTCTATTTTACAAGGGATTTATATTGAGCTGCATATAGAATTCCAAGTTGTCGTTTTCCATTGTAAGTACCTCTAAGTATCAACAATTCTTGGTGATCCTGAAACAGAACCAAATAATTCCTGGCTGACGCTGGGCATAAACATAGCAGAAGGAACAGAAAAGGGCAACATGGGAGAAAAAGAAAACTACGTCAATTCCCAACTCAGATCCTTGCAGATGGATCCTTTACACACTTTACAAAAATTCCAAAGCTCCTGCTCTCCTGTAACAAAGTCAGTGTCTCAGTAGACTCCATCCTTTCCTTTTCCTAGCACTCTCTGTACAGCTGCCTGCCCCGTCACACTGGCCCCCTTGACATTTCTCCAGCATGCCAGCTACGTTCCTGCCTCAGGCCTCATGCACTTGCTGTCACCTCTGCGGGGCATCTCCGTCTCCATCTTCTCTCATTCAAATTAATGACCACTTCACCAGCTCCACCCTCCCTATCTTCTCACATGGCTCTACCCGCTATTCCTTACCTCTTCAGTTTTTCTACATCAGAGCTTCTCCCCATCCCTCTCTCTCTCTCTCTCTCTCTCTCTCTCTCTCTCTCTTTCTCTCTCTGTGTGTGTATGTGTATCTTCTGTCTGATCTCATGGGACTGTAGTTCACAGTGGGCTCACCACAATAGCCATTGCCTGGATCAGTACCTGCCATTCAACAGATAGGCTAAGTTGATGAATAAATTAGTAACTGGGCAGGAAGAAAAAACTTTACAGAGTGCTGTGAAAGTAAGACACCTCTCATAATCATTTTATGCATCAACCTATCCAGCTCAGGGACACATGAAACGGATAGCTCCTTGCCAATGTAACTGCCACTGATCAGGGTGTATCAGTGCATACTGTGCCAATATTTGTAAATGTTAAGTTGATGTGTACCAAGCATTATCAGGTGTAAAGGGAAACAATGCTCTTGAATGAAAATCAACCGAATGGATGGCACTGGAAGAGAATGGAAGACAAAGAACATATCAAGGATTCGGTTCACAAAGGTAGAAAGTAAGGTGGCTTTCTAAAGCACCTTTGACAGCTCCAAATCAGAGATGGGAGCTGGGCAGGGAAAGTTAGGAGGAGTTAGGAGTGGTTGAATGATGGAGAACTTTCAGTACAAAGAAAATAAGTGGCTGATATTCATCTCTGGGCATGCCTTATACACTGGACAGTGACCAACATGGCTTAATTTTCTGATACAGTATTTCAATCGAAAACGAATCTCTGATTTTTTTGTGAAATTACATGGCAACCGGTTTTTATAAATTAAATGGCTGAGCAAGGGCAACCCTCATGAAAACACATCTTGTAGAGTGTCAGATCATGGACTGGTTGTTTGCAACCTCTGCTTGTTAGGAATGACAAAGAGACAATATAAGCAGGCCCAGAGGTAAGTCACTGGGGTTTAGGTGTCACTAGCGGTTAGTTCAAGTGAATTTGCTCAGCTACTAGACAGAAATGATAGCTGTTTCTTTAGGCTGTCGTAAGGAGTGGGTGCGAGGACCTGGCCCAGTAGTATGGTGGGAAATTTTTTTATTATGTGATACATTAACTCACTAGTCATTGCTTCTTGCTGATGTATCACAGACACATAGACTGCTCACATGTCATCAATGTGCTTCAGTTTGCCCTCACAAACCAAATACATCCATTCAATTCATTAGACTAGATCGAGAAGCACAAGTCACCCCAACCCCAGTGCTTTCCCCCTGAAGAATTCACCCAGCACAGTATCCCCCAAAGGACAACCTCTATTATATAGTCTTGCTCAAATTAGTTTTGCATATCTTGTACTTTATACAAACAAAATCATGTAGGATTTATGTGTTTATATATGTGTACATTATTTTTGAGAGCTTTATCCACATTCAGATTTGTATATCATCTAGTCTCATTTCTGTGGGAATTCACTCTGCGCGAGTAACCCCATAATCTCTGTATCCATTCGATTATATGCAGACATTGAGTTTTCCACATTTTGACTATTACAGAGTTGCTACAAATATTCCGGTATATATCTTTTAGGAAACCTATGTGTATCATCCCTGAGAAAAACTAGGACATCAAGACTACAACCTTAAATGCTCCATTTGTGCTCTCAAGACTCTTTCCAAGTCAAGAGGACATTATAGGGGACATTATTGTCTGAAGGACATTGAAAACTGTGCAAACCATCTGTAGAAACTGCCTTCCTGCCTCTATGCTGGTCATATTATGGGACAAAGCTGGCTAATGACATCACTGCTCTGTAGTCTAATTTATCAAACCCCTTCCATGAAATAACTGAGTGAGAAACAAAGCACCAGGAGTGCTAGAATCCATTACTCGGCGTTTACAATTCTCCCTGCCAATTTCCCTGTCCAGCCTATCATCATCAAACCTGGTTCAGTCCACTGTGCTGCCACTAGACACTGTAGTTCCTTTCAGATAATTTTCCTGTCCAGCCTGCTGCCTCTGGACCCCATCCTTTTCCACTAGTAAGTTCCAACTAACCCTAAGCTCTCCTGTTAAGGCTTGAGTAAACCTTGCATCTCACAAGCTATCTCTAGATATTTTCTTGTCTCTTGGCAACCTACTCCATTGCCCCAGCACACTTGGGCTGAGGATGAGACCACAAACATTCTAGGATACAGGTTTTAGGGAACCTGTGCCTATGTTCCTATTGGGTATATGCTTGGAAATCAAATTTCCAAGTCACGGAAGAGCATATGAGAGTCAAAACTTTACCCTTCTCAGCAGCTCCAGCTAGGCCTAAGAATCACTGACATAAACCTTTCAGTGGCAGAAAGCATAACAACTTACACATACGTAGGAACCCCTGTAGGAAGATGAAGACCCAGAGAGCTAGAAACATGTAAATGCTTCTGTACTGAGCTGAACAAAGACAAATAATTGTGGGAAAGTAGCAAAAATATGCAAAGAAACCAAAAGAACATGAGTTAATTTAACAAAGTATGCATGCTGACAGTTATTTTAGCTTTAGCAGTGCTGGAGGGGGTGAGAGCACCTTTTCAGATAATTACTGGTAGTTCATATACTTACTTATTTCCGCAGTGCTGTGGACCGAAGCCAGAGCATTCAGACCGAGCTACGCATCTCAGCCCTTTTGTTTCTTATTTTGAGACAGGGTCTTACTAAGTTGCTAACAGCCCAGGCAAGGCTGGACAGTTTGATCCTCCTGCTTCAGCCTCCAAGAACGCTGGGATTAAAGGAATGGGCCATCATGCCCACTTGGATGTTTTCTTTGATGAACCCCTTGGTCAAATATTTTTGCCGATTTTTCTAGTAATTTCTTTGTGTTTTCCTTAATGACTTGTAGAGCTTCTGGTTTGTTTTGTTTTGTTTTGTTTTGTTTTGTTTTGTTTTTGGATGAGTTTTTGTTGAGTGAACAGAAAGAAAGGGTCAGGAGGAAGAGAAAGAAAGAGAGACAGAGAATTTTCTCTCATTGTATTTTCTATAAAAGCTCTTAATTTTTAAACTACCTCATTTTTCCCCTTAGTCTTAGCATTTTTTGTATTCTGGTGAAAAAATACTTTTCTAGTCCAAGGTCATGAAAATATTCCCTTGAGTTGTTGATTCCTAAAAGTGCTATTATTTACCTTTAATAAATGCAACCCATCTGGAACATATTTTGTGTACAATGTGAGTCAAGGGCCAAGTTCCTTTTCTTTTTCCATATGGCTACTCCATTGGTTCAGCATCATATTTTGAAAACACAGCCTTTCTTTACTATTACTTTTAAATTTTCATTCTGCTGAGTCACATTTATCTGTGGACAATCAAATAATACAGGTGCCTTTTATGTGGACTTCATTAAACCTGGTCGTCCCATCTTGCATGCATTGTGCATGTATTTTATATTCATATTTGTTTGCTTGTTTTTACTAAACATGAGACTTCTTTATTTTTGATAAATGTCCTCTTATTTTTTCCAAATTATTGTTCCACCTGGTCAGGAAATTTATACAATAGTATGTTATATTCCAACACAGTTCTGTATTCAACAGGTTTTAATTAGTACATGTTTTCTTTTTCACCCAAAATATTTAAAATATTGACGGAGTCCATGCCCTTTATATATATAGCTTCCATCAAGCTATAAAGGCATGTCATTCAGGAAAGCACTGATAATCAATAATCTGTGCTCGTTAGGCACGTTCCTCTCCTTATCTGTCCTTTATACCACCTCTATGCTCACTTAGTTTTAGACTTTCATTAGCTCACCAACATACCACCCTAAGAATCGTGTCTAAAATTTAAAACAATGCCCAAATAATAACCCAACAGCACAGGAATATCATTACTATAAACTAGAACACAAAGCTTCCCAGTGAAGCTTAAAACCATGCCAGCACTCCTAGAAATAAGCAAATCCAACAAGCTCCTGCCCAGCCACCCACACAGAATCCCTGGGTCTTAGTACTAACCCTGAAACATTTCAGAGTAGCAATTGTCAAACAAGTGCCCAACAACCTCTCCCAGCCTTCTTCCGGTAGCCCAGGGTTCTTTGGTAAAGCCTTTTAGGGGAGATTTATCACTCTTATCCCATGTACTCTTGGAGGAGTTGACTATAACCCTGTTCTCCAGTAAAAGAGTATATGGCATGGTCTAGGATCTGTAGGCAAACATTTTTCCATATAAGGTCAGACACTAAACTTTTCAGACTTTGCAAATCACACAGATCTGATGCAACTATTTACATTTGCTATTGTAGCATGCAACATCCATAGATGACATGTAAACAAACGAGCATGGCTCTGTTCCAATAAAACTTTATTTGAAAAAAAAAATGGCAGTTTTCCAGGTCCAGACCTAGACTAAACTCTCCAGCACAATTCGTATCATTTGATCATCATGATTGATTTAAAGCAGGCCAATTAGGCAAGTAAACCTCCATTCTGGGACCTTCACAGAGAAGATAAAGTAGAAAGACAGATTTTGATAATGGATTTCAAACGGTAGATCTGAACACTCAATAGCTATCATGTTCACATACACACATAAACAGAAAGCACAGCGCAATTTGTTTTCTCAGTCTGATTTGCTTTGTTTTCAAGACACTGCAACTAAAGGAGTCTTTAAAGCCACCCCAAATGGTCATTCAGTCATCCCCCATACCATCCATTCCTACAGTTTGGGGTACCACCCACAGGCTTCCTATCTTTCCAGCCAGGTCTACTGTAACATAAACCAACTAGATAAGGTCAAGAACAAAGCCGTAAGGCTCCTCCCTGTAGATTAAAGGTTGTATATTCAAAAGAAGACCAAGACTGTCATGCAACATGCAATCAACATCAGGGAATGGCAAGGACTATGAGGAAAGTCAGGGTGTGCAACCTGTCTAAAATTTACATTCCCTTTTGTTTATAACACTAATCTGACTAAGAGCATGCACATAAGTCTGGGTCAACCCATTGGCCCCTCTTTTAGGGTATCACTGAGATGATCATATACTGTATTGTGCAAAACAGAACACACTGGAGAGTGAAAGGAGATGCTCACTCTAGTTCCTTCAGGGTGACCCAGGTAAAATGGAAAGCAAATATATTTAGTAAGAATAATATTTTCATGAAGATGCCATTGGAGAGCAAAGTAAGCTTCATATTCAAGGTCACACCAAGAGTAGACAGAGTCCAGTTTGACAATCAAACATGCAACACAAGGCTTAGAGAGGTCCTTTAGCTGGCACAGTGTCAGAAGCACACTTAGTGATATGCTGAGCTGGTAATCTTCTTACTCCACCATGAGGTCTTAGGACAGGCATTTCTGGAATTGTATAACAGCTTTTCTTGAGCTCTGGGTGTTTTGAGGTTATTACATGGCATCAACATACTGTGCAAAGAAGCAGAATGTGGTCTTGGAAAGTTTTCAAAGCCATATGCACAACAGCCTTTGGTCCCAACCTCACAAGAGTTGCCTGTCATGGACACAGGTTTTCCTGCTAGAATTCAGTGGATTCTGAGATGGTCTACTGGAATGTGAGGCTGCACCTTCCATCTGGAGCATCACCTACTGCTCACACATGGGTGCCTCAAGGATCTGGGGTCTGAAGAGGCCAGCCTGCAGCTAAATGTCATGGAGTCACATATTAGTCAGTGCAAAGCCAAAAAGTTCAACTAGGAGATAAGTGTGGAGAAAGCTTTATTACCCACAGCAGATATGAAGAGTTCGGAGGTTATTTACAAAGCAGTGTTCTCCTCAAACAATAGAAGCATGGAAATTTGATTCAGGGAGCCTCTACAGATTCATATAGGAAAGCACATGTACCAGCATGCACATTTCTGAGCATGCGTAGATTAAGGACATAAGTCATATGTTCGAAAAAAGAAAGATGACTGACATTAACGTTTCTGAGCATGCTCAGTTTCATTTTGAAATGAGCTAAATTTAATCTAGGATGCTTAAAGGAATGTGTTAGCATGGCTCAGTAAACTTTGCTGGTTCCCCATAAATTCCTCCAAAGAGTTTTAGTAGAAACAAAAAGAAACAAATCTGAAGATGTGATACCAGTCTTTAAAAGAGGCTGCAGCTTTCTCCCCTATAAATGTAGCAGATGGCCCCTCACAGTGCCTGCCTCAGTCAGTAGTAACAATATTCCCGGAGCTACACTCCAGTTCTTTCCATTTATCATGCCTTTATCCCAGAACTATTTCAACGGCTGCCAAGGATTGAGAATCTGATGGAAGGAAATAAATGTGTGCATTGAAAATAAATAATGAGGGAGGACGAGGCTCCTTATTATCAAAGAGAAAAAGGAAATCACTTTAACCCTTGACTTTTGAGCTGTCAGAACTGAAACAATTATATTTTTGTCAGAAGAAAGAAAAAATCTGAGATCTTTGAGAGCAGAAACAGCATCTCGCTCATGAATCATAAAATGCCTATCATGTATCACACCTACAAACACACAGTAGGTCCTTGTTAAATGTTTCTTGGATAATCTTAAGGGAAATTTTAGGTGTAAAAATTAAGGAGTTGAACAAAACATACACTCCTTTCATTTTTCTCCTTTGTATTTTTTTATAAAGGGATCGCATGTTTTACAATCAGTTAATTAACAACATTTTGTTTTTGACTTGAAAAATGCACCAAGCTAAACTGTACTCAGGCTAAAATAGTCAACCGGGAAAGGCAAAGAAAAAAAATGATAGATAGATAGATGATAGATAGAAGTTGGACTTCCTAAAATCATATCATTTGAAATTTCCTAACACAGGGGGTTTTGCTTTGCATACTTGCAGTTGAATAGAGCAGAAAGCACCATTTCTCATGTTTTTCCAGGCTCTTGGGAATCTCCTTCTTGTAGCTTGATTAATCATCCCAAGCTTTGCATCTCTTTTAATACTTGGGAGAAGGGAGGAAGCTGTGTGTGAGGAGACAACATAATAAAATGAAGGCACAGAAGAAACCTTTCAGAATAAGGCCAGAGCAGAAAGGACTATACCTGAGCTTCTTCCCATAGTTACTATGAGTCACAAGTGCCAATATGTGGCCTCCTGCACAGCTGACTGGAAACTCAAGGCCACATATATCAAGGGGCAAAGTTACCTTTGCCTTTATCTGTTTTATGTTGCTATAACAAAATACCTGAGGTTGGGTATTTTATAAAGGACTTATTTTTAGTTCATATTTCTGGAGGTTGAAGGGCATGGTGTTAGCTTTTGATTAGCTCTGTGTAAGAAGATGGCACCATTATGTTAGGAATGCTGGAGAGAAAGAGAGAGAGAGAGAGAGAGAGAGAGAGAGAGAGAGAGAGAGAGAGAGAGAGAGAATGTGTTCACGTGTATGGAGAGCCACAGAGAATCTAGGGTCCTACAAGAACTGTGTTAATCCTTCCAAGGGCAAAACACTGGGTGACCTACTGAGATTTCCCTAGTTTCCACATCATAAAGGTCCCATCATTTCTTCACATTGCCACACTAGAGAACAACTTTCCAACATATGAATCTTGAGAGATAAATTTAAACCTTATCCAAACCATACGCAACCTGCTTATCATCCCTGAAAGAAAAAAAAAAAAAACAGCAATTTAGAGGGTTTTTTTTCATCATTTAACACTGAAAGGGAATTCCCAAACTTATGAAGAAATTATATTTGAGGGAATGAGGCATGCTAGTGCAGTTAATACCAATATTTAACCAAGTTATGATCTAGATATAAACTTCCCCCTGCCCCAAGCTCATGCTTTGACAGGTGAGACTGGAACATGACTGGATCATGAGGTCACCATATTGAATGTACACCAATTGAATGAGATTTGAAACATGACTGGACCAGGGCACCATATTGAATGTACAGCAGAGCTAAATGGGCTGTGAGGAGGAGAGGCCTTGTTGAAAGGGTCACTGGGACGTGTTCTGGAAAGGTCGATCTCCCTCCATGGCGCTTCCCTTCCCTCTCTGCTTCTTGGCTGTCGTGAGCTGAGCAGCTTCCTCCATTACACCTTTCCACCATGCTGTTTCTGCCTTAGAACCAGTTGACCATGCAACAGACTCACTATAATTGTGAGCCAAACTAAAACTCTCTTCCTTTAATTTGTGTTGGAGATTTTGTCCCGGCAATGCAAATGGACATTGAGAACAGACGGCTCCCAAATGCCTATAGTCTTGGGCCCCCATCATCTTTCCCTGTAACTACCCATGGCAACAGGCAAAGGCCCCTCCATGTTTGCTTTTACTGAAGTAGACTTAACCAGACATAAAATAAACTATTTTTGAGTGAACGGTTCAGTGGTATTTAAGGCATTTACAGTATTGTGAAACCATCACTTCTAGTTCCAGAATATTTTTGTCTCCTCAAGAAGAAACTCTATCAGGTTATTACATATTTGGTTGCTTTCAGGGCCTCTCAAGCTTGAGGGTATCTCAGAAAAGTAATTGAGAGTACAGTGGATGCTCTTGAGTAGGAAAAAGCTTTCCTTCCTTGTGTCCTTGTGTCCTGTCATTAAAACCTACTAATTTGGATACTGAAGTGTCTCATCTGTTCTGAATCTAAAAATAATAATAATAATAATAATAATACTAAAATTAAAAAGAAAACTACAGGCAACTCACTTGGGACCCCTCCTGCCTCTCAGGATTTACTCCTATTCCCAGAACCTAGTCCCCAATTTCTTTTCCCAATAAATTTCCTACTCTTGGCCTTTGTTTTCCGTAGAGTTCATTCTTCAACTCCGGAGAACATGAACTCATCATATCAGACATCTAGAATTTCTCCTGTATCATCTTTGAGGTCCTGCTGAGATATTTAGAAGGAGGTAAGACTTTAACAAAATAAAGAAATAAAGTAATAAAAGAAAAGGTAAACTTCAAAACAATTTGGGGGAACTTAGGCTTTAGAAGTATCTGGTATGAGCAATTCTAACTAGAAACAAACACACAAATGCCTACAACTGCTAAGAATTCAATGAAGAGGAATGTTTCTTTTCCATTCAGAATAAAATACAGCCAGATAAGTTCTTGCTCTAAATTCTGACTTTCAGCAGTGCCCTGTGAAGCTGGCCCAGCATCCATGCCTTAAATTCCACCCAGGCAAACCTATGTAAGACAGATGCCTCACAGGCAGGTTGATGTATTTGCCTGCATATAATTTTAAATTATTCTTCAACACAAAACACCATTAGTTATATTGAAAAAGAGGTAATGAACTGAGAAGAATATTTACTATCTATTTTATGAGCACAATTTAATAACATCCTTATGGCAGTAAGAAAAGAGGCATTTCAATGAACTAAATGTGTTCCCAAACATCCGTTCCTGAAATTCTAACCTCTAATGTATTAGGATGTGGGACTCTCAGGATAGAATTAGGCCAACAAGGTGGAACCCTCATGAATGAAATTAGGAACCTTGTAAAACAGATCTCAGAAAGCTGTCCTAACCTCTCCCTGTGAGGGTACAAGAAGTTATCTATCTGCATCCTGGAAGAGAGCCCTCACCGATATTTAACTATGCTAGTACCTCGATCTCAGGCTTCCCGGCCTCTAGAACTACGCAAAATAAACTCAGCTCACAAAAACAGATACATGGACAATTAAAACACAATAGAGAACACATTCAACTACACCCACCTGATTCTAGACAAAGGGGCCAAAAATATATGTAAGAGACTAGATGGCCTCTCTAACTAATTGTGCCAGGAAAACTGAATCTGAATCACCAGTTGCAGAAGATTAAAACTAGATCCTTATCTCTTACCATGTGCAAAAATCTATTCAAAATGGATCAAAGAACTGAGTAGAACACTTGAACCTTTGAAATTATTTTTAAAAAAATAAGGGAAACTCTTGAAGCCATAGGAACAGGCAAATCCTTCCTGAATATGACTCCATTAGAACAGCAAATAATAGCAAGAATCCACTAACAAAACTACGTCAAATTTAAAAAGAGAAGTAACTAACAGACTGTAGATTCTACAGAATGGGAAAGAATTTTTACCAGCTACTCTTCTCACAGAGGGTTAATTTCTAGAATATATAAAAAATTCAGAGGACTTAACCCTTAAAGATCAAATATACAATGGAGTATTATTAAACCATAAAAAGAAGAAAATGTTGTCATTTTCAGGAAAATAGGTAGCTCTAAAGAGCATCATATTGAGTAAAATAAACCAGCAATAAGGAGGCAATGCAAGAGCGTGAGAAGGGAGTGAAGATAAAGTATACAAATCTGCCAGAAAGAAACCCATTAATCTGTATAAACAATAACAAAGAAAGAAAAAGCAACCAGCCTGTGGTAATTTGTCACATCAGCCAAACTGACTAAGATATTGCCAAATTTGAAATAGAAATAATTGTCATATGATCCAGCAATGGCATTCCTTTGATATTTACCCAGAAGATTTGAAAACAGATGCTCATACAAGAACAGGGACATTAATCTTTATAGCTATTTTATTCATAATTGCAAATACTGGGAAACTAACCTAGACATCTTTCCCTAAGAAAATGGAGGAAGAAACTATAGTACACCAGGAAATGGAATATTGTATACTGCTAAAAAAGAAATAAGCTATCAAGTAACACTCATTTAATTTTTCCTGCCTGCCTTCTAAGTTCAAGAATCAATCTTAGAAGCTTATAAACTGTATAACTGCAACTATATCATATTTAGGGTAAAGTATATGGCAAAAATAATTTTTAAAATGTTTTTTCTAGGGGGTAAAGAAAGGAAGAATGAACAGGCAGAGAACAGTGGATTGAGAGGCAATGAAAATATTCTGTGTAATATTCTAATGGTGAATATATAGCTTTATACACTTCTCCAAACTTATACAATGTACAATACCAATAGTGATCTCTGTAAAATATGATCTTTGGGTAATGAGGTGTCTGTCAGTAGAGGCTAACTCACGGTAACAAGCATACCACAGCAGTGTAGCTTGTTGATAGAGAAGACCATTGTGGGGAGCATTGTAATATGGGAATGCTACGCTATCAACAGATTTGCAATGAGTTTACAGTTGCTCTGAAAATAAAGCCTATTTCTTTAAAAGAGACCCAAAAACAGGGTAAGTAAAAGATTCACCTACACAATTCACAATAGGAAAAATTCACATGGCCAGGAAGTATTGTAGTTTTCAACCTTATTTGTAACCAAAGAAGTTCAAATAAAATATCATTTTTTTCTAACAAACTGACAAGCTTTTTTTTTAATGAAAAAGAATAAGAATCACTAGCTGGAAAGCATGCAGATAAGCAGTCATGTTTATACATTGTGAATGAAAGGATAAATTGTTGTAGTTTTTCTGGATTGACTTTGGCAAGATATTCCAAGCAACTTGAAAAATGTGCATACCCTTTACCCCCACTCAGCACTAGGAAATTCATGCCAAGGGAAAAATCATGGATGTTCATTAAACACAGCTGACGCCAATAAAAAATTGCAAACAGCCCAAATGTTAAAAAACAAAGGATTGATACTAAAACCTACCGTATGTTCGTGGGATAGAAACTGTGTAGCCATAAAAAATTTTGATGCTGTAATTTATATATTGACATGAGCTATATGTAGTATAGTGGTTTGTAAGAGAAGTTATAGAAAACAAGCACATTATGGCACTGTTTATATTAAAAATATAAAGAACTATTGACATTTATGAATAAATACATGTTGAGTTTACAGAAAGAGAAAAGACTGGAAGACTATGGACAAAGATATTAATAATTCTATCTATAGATATAGGATTATTAATTACTCTGTTAATTTTTCTTCTTGCGATATAAATTTGTATATTAAAAGTAATAATGGAAGCAACCATGAAAATCTTTTTTTTTTTTTTGTACCAAGAATCAAATTCATGACCTTACAATTGCCAGGCAGGTGCTATGCCACTGAGCTATATCCCTGGCCCTTAAAAATCTAGACAGAACCTTAATTCTTCTTCTACAATATTCCTGCAATAAAATAATACACTGTGTAGGCGGCCCTCTGGCTGGAGTGTGTCCATGGCTATTTCCTTTCCAGACAAAATTTCTTCATGACACCATTTGCTTCTCTCTTCCTGTCTTGTGCTCTAAACAAATATTGACACTAAGAGAGAGTTGGGGCCTCCTCAAATTCTCTGCTGATGAGTTGTGTTAATGTGACAGCAGCTGTGGGTCAGACTGCAGCCTCAACATCTGCACAGCCTGAAAACTGCTTCCCAGGAAATGAGGAAGACCTCATAGTAGCTATGAGTCCTCAGGAAAAAAGAATTAAAACCGGAAACCCAGAGTATCACTTTTGCAGGTTTGGAACGTTTACAGCAACAGTTCAACTGGTGTGCACACCTGGGAATTTGTGTGATAGAATCAGAATTTTGAAAAAGTCTGGAAGTAAAGTCAGCCCAGGCAAAGGGGAGAAGAAATCCCAAAAGCTGCCAGCTTCCAGGATCTATCAAATAAAATAGGAGGGGGATATATCAAGTGGCCATGAAGTGTTGGGAAAGGGTCCCTTGTCTTGAATGGGGACCATTTCAAGATGTCAGTCAGATTCTGTGCCTAAAGACTCTGCCAACAATCCCAAGGTCCCTCTGAGAGGCACCATTCTATTGCATAATAATTCACAGTCTCAGTGTGCAGACTTTCATAATGGTGTTTCCAGATCAGCCTATAAGAACCATGAAGAGCTTTTATAGCTATGGAGATGCTGTGCTATGGATGTCACAGTGCATGAGTATTCTGGGCCCTCAGCTGTCCCCTGAATGGAAGAGGACACTGCTAGTTCCTAGACAGTCCTGAGGAGACAGCTCTTCTTGTCCTCTATGGGTTTTTGTTTTGTTTCTGTTTTTGTTTTTTAGCAATCCCATCCTGTTGTCTGTTACTAACAAGACTTCTCAAGGCTCACATGTCTTAAGATAATTCATCAAACTAGAATTCTACAGTAGCAGAGCTGGAAGGAAAGAGGGAAGATCTTACCTTACCTGCAGTTACAGAGACAGGAGGCTGGAAGAGGAAGTGATCTGCCTGTGGGTCACCACGCAGCTGGTCCAGCCTATTTCCTCCAAAATTCTTATGGTCAACACCAATCTTAACTACCAAGATGGCGGCACCAAGTGGTGGGGCCCCCAGGATGTGATTCTGTTATGAAAGCTCCATGGTCACAAATTAGTGTCTTTAAAAAGGAGTGCAGCCCCCTGGCCATTGTGACATTAAAAATAGGGAGCATTGCTATGAGAAATAGCTCTGTCTCTGACACTGTATCTGCTGCTACTTTGACCTTGGACTTCTCAGCCTCCAAAACTGTGAAAAATATATTTCTCTTGCCTATAAATTACCCAGCCTAAGTTATTATACTATAGCACCAGTCATGGACTTTGACATCAGCTGATCAGGACCTGGTGCAGCTGAGCAGTCACCACACTTTGAGAATCTCTAGGTTCTCTCTTCGAAGCCCACCCCATGAGGAGTAGAAGAGTGCTTGGTCAGATGGACAGCCTGGAGCCTCTCTGAGTATGGTCTATGAAGAGTCCTGTCCCTCAGATAGCAGAGGCACAGGGTTGTGAGAAGAGTGTGCAGGACATACTTTGAACATCTAGGGTCTCACTGAGACTGCTTTGTCAACTTGGTTCAACTGTGCTAACCCAGAGTTTGGGGGAACAACTCAGGGCACATGGCTGCAGAATCTCCACTTATGTAATGTGGTCATCACGGGAAAACGTCCCAAATTTGAGCTAACATTTCCACTCTATATTTATTGCCTCCTTTTGATCTTCTCTGTGAGTGAGGGAAGTAAGAGGGTCATGGGTGACTGACCCGCTTTACGAATGAGAAAAACCACTAGCAGAGAAAGTGGAAAGGGCACTCACCTAATTGCTGACAAAGCTAGAATGAAAAATCATTTCTCAACTCTTACTTCATTAATTTTCTCCTGCAATAATTCATAGCCCTTTGGGGTTCTACAGGAGAGAGAATAACTAAGGTGTTTCTGATCATATTCCAGATGTGGCAGGTACATTGCTATTCCAGATGACCAGGAAAAGCCCATTCCACTCATTTCACACATAAAAAAAGAGAAACACACAAATATACCCACATCCAGAACCATGGTGCTAAAAACACTGAACTCATCAGCAATGCTGGAAGGGTCAAAGATTTTCAAGGGGAAGACAATACTCAACACAAGAAAATCTGGTACAAATTTAACTCTGCATTTTGCCATTCATAAAATTGTAGACAGTGCCAAAAACTTAAAGCGCTTGCTTCAGAAAAGAGGTACAGTTTTAAATGCAATTTTAATGCCTACAGAGCACTTAGTACACAGGGATATTTTGAAAATCAGAGCCATAGGGCATCTTCTCAGGTTGGCCCCGAAAATCCTATCTCAGCCACAAAGATGCCTAAAATGCCATTTACCTCGTAGGCAGACTCTTTGGAGGGACTTTATGTTCAAACTTCTGATTGCATGTATGTAACCTACATCTTTTCTGATCACTCTCTCAAACAATGTTTTAGTTGCTTTGTTATTAGTCTGTCTTGAAGGTAATAGAGTACAAACCTTCTGTCTCTCATTTTGCCCCCAGTGCAATGTTTTCTACATAAATATATTTAATAGGTAAATAAATAAATGCCATTCCGTAGACCTAGGTGCTCCTCCCACTCCACCTACTTTAGCTGGGTAACTCCTGCTTCAAGCAGAAAGTCAAGTTTCCTTCCACCCTCCACGTAAGTCAGACTCTCACCCACGTTCCCTGCTTCATACTCTACTACCTGCAGTTACAGCAATGAGCGTATTTCACTTTTCATTTATCTCAAGTATCTTTTTTTTTATTTTGAAGGTAGTAAAACATACAACAGAAAAAGACAGAACAAAGACAATGCAGTGAAATTGGTTCAGAACTTCACAGCAGGATACCGGGATAATAGTAATAGGTACCACAGTATATCTCGTTATCGTCACAATAGTTGTCCATTTAATTAAGTACAGCAAAACAGAAAAGAGAACATTATAAAACCACTCAAAAGAGAATATTGAAATGAGTAAAAGCAATTAATTGTAATGAAACAAAATAGTGAAAACAGCATTTGCCTTCAAACAGAAGATGGAAGGAAATCCCCCGTATTTGCTATATTTGCTACAGCATGTTTCTGGATGTGGGTATATTTGTGTATTTCTCTTTTTTATGTGTGAAATGGGTGAAATGGGTTTTTCCCAGTCATCTGGAATAGCAATGTATCTGCCACATCTGGAATAAGACCAGAAACACCTTTGTTATTCTCTCTCCTGTAGCAAATACAATATATTTGCTATATTGTATACGGTCATCCTCCCAAGAGATGCTCAGACCTCTGTCCCCAGTTGCTAACAGGAGTATGGGGAGTTGGGACATTTGATTCCCAGCCTGCACTGTGGTAGGCTCATGGGAGCCACTGACTGATCTCCTCCTGGCTCACCCCCAGTGGAGGCACTTACTAAGAGGGTGGGCAAATTGCCTTCTTGTGCAGCTGCCTGGGTTCCACCATGGCCAATCTCAGAAGCCACTCTATCTCAAGTATCTTTTAAAAGACTTTACCCATGTATGAAAAGCTTCAAATTGGCCTCTTTAGTTGCTCCTTCTTAACACTGAGGAGACACAAGGCAAATGTGTAAGATAAAAACAAGCAACTAAAAACAATGTTCAAGAAACTACAAGAAAACAACAGCTTCAAAAATGTAATATGAACATCCTCGGAGAAGAATATTAAAAATGTGTTACTTCTATGAGCTACAAACAGGGACAGAATCCTATATTTAAATAAAGGAACATTCAAAGGAAAAAAGAGACATATCAGGAATTAAAAACACAATATTAGAAATTTTAAACTTGATAGAAATGGTGGAAGATAAAATTGTAGACTTTCCCAAAAAAAAACAGACAAAGAAAAAGGTACTACAAAAGAGAATATCAGAGAAATCAAACAACCACCTAAATTGGACTTTCAAGCAGGTAGAGAAAAGAGAAGCCAAAGCCCAACACCAACAACAAATAAAATCATGCAAACCAGAATTGAAAAGTACATGTCCAAATAGAAAAGGTATATTTGAACACATTAGACTTTCATCTAGGTAGGTCATAGTCAAATTTCAGAGTGTAAATGACAAAAGGCAAGATACTACAAGCTCTCAGAGAGGAAACAATCAGGATTAAGGGTAGATTTGAATGTTTCAACAACTGAGAAAAAGACAATGAATCAATGGTTCCAACATCGTGGAGGGACATGGTTCCAACTTAGCATTGTATGTATGACAAATTTATCATCTAGAAAAGGTATAATATAAGAATTTGTTACTAGAAATAGTCCAAAAGCATTACTATTGCTTCAAATTTGAAGCAATTTGAAGGCCAATTTGAAGCAACTATTTTTAAAGGTTTTAGTACACCAGAATAAAGACATATAAAAAGGAAGATCTGGACATATAAAGACTGGTAGGAATACAAGAGGAGAAAAAAATGATAAGTCAGGATGGAAAGAGACTGTGGTGATAACTGGTCTACCGTGCTGCTGACTGGAGAGACAGGCATGTTGACAGCTATCATTGCAAGCACCCTGCTGCCACCACCTCAGCTTGAATAATTACCATAGAAGGTGCTTCACTAACACCAGGAATTTTGAAACCCAGCTTCCAAGGAACAGGGAATTCAACCTAGAACAAAGGCAAAGGCCATTCCAGTATTCACAGCAACAGCCCATGATGATAGCTGTGTAGTTCAGGGAATGAGAGGAGACTATAAGAAAAGATTTGAATAAATAAATTCCTTATATAACTGAGCTGTAGAAATTTTGCTTGGAAGCCTTTGGAAGATGCAGGGAAAATAAGAAATAAATAGAAAGAAAACCAAGTAAGTGAGGTTTATGAGTGTGAGTGATTAGGGAAGCACTCACTAGAAACTTTAAATTCAAAACATGTCGAGATCTGATTGGTCTGAACTTGGGTACATAATATATAAAAAAGTGTTCTTGTTCTAATTTCTCAACCTGGGGAAATTCTGAAGTACAAACAATTACAATAACCAAAATAAACATTAAGCATGCATAAGGCAAGAAAATCCAGAGATTGGAAGTATTTCCCACACTGGGACAGATCCAGAGTTTCTAATGACCCCCAATAGACTTCATTCCCTGAGAAATGTCACACAGAAGTAAAGTTGTTATTTACTTCAGAAAGATTACTTATGGTAGCAGGGAATCGGGGGCAATAGGCAAAGAACCCAGAAATGAGAACTGAAGTGGTCTCAAGATCCTATCCAGGATCCACCCAGAATGACATAGCCAGAGCATATCCAGTGGAGCAGGGGACTTCAGAGGAGGGGTGAAGAGATCACCGCTGTTAATGAGGGGCTCTTTGAACATGAACCTGTGCAGTCTCATGGCCTTTCTGCGTGGTGGAGAGAGCTGCTTTGAGCAGTAATGAGATCAGAGGGCTTGGTCACCAACAGTGACAGAGTAGCTATTTTTCTCTGCACTTTGGGTTTCAAGAGCCACCAAGAGATGAAGTATTTCCTATTTAAAGTCATACACATGTTACCTACAGAACTTGTATGATAACTAGATAATTCCTGTATTAGAACTTAGTACTTTTGTTTGTATCTGTTTAAATCAAATAAAGATTTAATAGTTAAATACAAATATCTAAAAAGTAAAGGTATAGCATGGCTATCAAAGGAAAACCAGTAGCACAGTGTGTGGTAGCCACCCTGCAAAATAGACCCCCCACATCTTCTTGCTTCTTGGAGTTCACTCTCTGTGTTGGCCCTTCCCACACTGAGGAAGGCCAACCTGTGTAACCAGGAGGCTACTGTAGAAGTAAAACGTGGCATCTAAAGGCAGGTCATCAAAAGCGTTGTGACTCACCACCTAGCTCTATCTTAGACTATGGATGTGACCAGAGAGTGGCATACAAAGAGGTCAATGTGAGGAGTGACCGAGGCCTCCTACTAACAACCATGTGAATGCACCATTTTGGAAGAGAAGCTTCCTGCTCCAGGGAGGCCCTCGGATGACTACAGCCCTTCTCTGGCTTTGTGACCACAGCTTCATGAGAGACCCTTGTGCAGAAAGGTCTACCTAAGACACAAATTCTTTTGTTTTTTTTTGTTTTTTTTTTTTTTTTGTACTGGGGATCAAACTCACGACCTTGCGCTTGCCAGGCAGGAACTTACACCGCTGAGCTAAATCCCCAGACCCTTGACACTTAAATTCTGGACTGGCACAAACTGTAAGATTACACATATGTATTGTCTTAGGCTACTAAGTTTTGGGCTATCTTGTTATATAGTTATAAATAATACATTTGCTATAAATGGAAAATTAAAACGAATCAGTGCTATGAAGTTCTGCTTGTGGATAGCTCCTTCTGAAGGATTTAAGCCTAAAATCTATTGTTACTGGTTAAAGGGAGATATTCATAAATATTAGAGTCAAAGATTAATTCCAAACACTGACCTGTTCTCCTTAACCTAATCAGAGAGAAAGAGAAAATTGCAAAAGGATAGCTCTCTGTCTGTTCCAGCTACTTAATGTCATAGTGTACATCATTTGAAATTATTTCAGGGACCAGTAGTTGTATGAGTTGCACATTTGTGAGATGCCAGTGGTGGAAAGGCTGCAAGTTGGTGCCATGGGAACAAGTTTGGACAATCTGTAGCAAGTGACTCTGGCACGTGAATTCAGCCCTGTGAACCTCAACCCGCTTCTCTGTACAAAGATTGTATCAGGTGATGCCTGAGGTCCCTTCTAATTCCTACAGTTCAGAATTCTACCTCCAACCCAAAACAAGTAATACCATAGTCAGCAGTCTATGGTAGGACAAACGCAGTAACTTGCAGAAAGACATATGCAGACTTTCTCTTTATGCGCGCACAACTTAAAATATCTTAATATGTGTTCTGAAGTGTCAGATTTGTCCATTCAAGATTTGAAAAATAAATTTAGTCACATGCTCTGATTGAAAAAAAATGAAGAGCATTCCTCATTTACACTCATTGGCCTGAGTCACATTCAAGTCACAATAATTAAATACCAAGGAGCAGAAGCTTGAAACAGGCGATGTCTAGTTTCATTCCATATGTGCATTTTCGCTGAGTATCAAAGTCACAGAGTCTCTGTATGAGAGTGGGGAAGGCCCTGTGCCAATCTGAATATTTGCTTTGACCTACAGAAAGCGAACCTGCTGGACCTGAAATTCTGAGCTAATTTTCCAAAGCAGCTTAGTGTTTTAATGACCATAAATTGACTCTAATCTACCTATGAACATATGTATAATTACAGCGACAGTTCAGTGCAGTATTATTTTTATCATATATCCATTTTCTTCTGTCTCACCGCCAAGACAGAGGCAATGAGGTATTTCCTACATAGTAGACTCGTCCTTCTTCAACCTAACATTTTCTGCTTAACATCCACTTCAAAGGTTAGCGACGCTGCAAGGTTATTTCCTTGGTTGGCCACTTCTAGTGCAAAAAAGAAAAACTGTTTGCTTGTGAATTCCTCTGAGAAACTCCTATTTGAAGATTATGTGCCTATTTTAAAACAAGTTCAAAGTTTTATTTCAATGTTCTGTATTTAGATAGCGATATAAATCACCCAAACTGGCTAAAGTTAAGATTAGAGTTTATAAAACTTTATTCCATAATAAATTTAAATTTGTTTAAAATACAGAAAGACGAAAGAAGAACAAAAAAATAAAGACAGAGCAACAATAAAGCCAAGGAGAAGGAGAGAATGAGAACAACAGAATCATACAAAGGACATGAGGAACTGAAGTGAATAGGGAATAGAGAGGAGAAAAGAAAGAAAACAAGCAAATATCTCATTGTCTTTCCCTCCTAAACTTCTCCCAGTAATTTTTACCACCCTGCCTTCCACATAGCAGCATTTTTATGGCTAGCGATGGTTATGCATACTAAGACATCATCCAATTCTGGCCTCCCTTGATTTTCACACAGGAGTCTGCCCAGGGTCACAGAGTGACTCAGTGACAGGTCAAAGATACGCCTGCCCTTCCTCCCTCTGTCCACATACCATAATGGGCACTCAGCTCTTGTTGAATTGTGGGAGGAACTCCACATGCTTCTTTAGACAATCACACAATTGTCCTCACCCTTGTTAAGAAGTGAAGAAAAATGGCCTCTAAGGTTAGTAGTAAGTTTACCAAAGGCCGGAAATCACACCAAAGATTTCTGTATTTCCACCCTTCTAGAGGAGGTGCAAACTATAGATAACTGTTCTGTAGTTAGCACAGCAACACAGAAGGCCGTGATCTGCTCATACGTCTCAAAGACATGGTCATCTGGTATCTTAGCCTCAAGAAAATTTAATTTGGGTATAAATGGAGGACGATAATGTACTGAAATATTAACTTGCATTTGCCTTTGCTGTATTTCTGTTCTTCCATTCCTAGTGGGCAATCAACATTGTCTTTCCTTGCCTTGGGGATTTTGGGAAGGTGAAAGTCTAGATCTGCTATTGTGCACAGGGCAAGAAGCAGCTGAAATACAACCTGCGTTATGTGCAGGTGAGTAGCCAACAGCAAAAGGGTACCTTTACCCAAGAAAACACACATGCCATATGAACCAGTAATGTCCTTGCAGGCCCCTGCCCATTTATCTTTCTCCCATTCCTGAATACAGAGCATCTCTAATACTTACGAATAAATTTCTGATCACTAGACTAGTGTGGGAGGCTTGCAGATAGCGGGGGCTTAAAGAGAAAAAAGAAATGGACTATTGAATGTACACCAGTATCCACAGGCACAAATTCATTCTCTACATAAAACTTTTGAAGCAGTGAACACCCTTTCTCACCTCTTAAGAGCAGAACAGTGAATGCCACCGTTCTCAGAAGCACATCTGACGGAGGCAGTGTCTCTGGCAGACACACACCCCAAAAGAGCTTATTGATGTATCTGTCGTTCTCACTCTTAGAGAAAGATGGCAAGAGAGACAGATAAGGCAGGAATCCACCTGGGTAAGCCTGAGGTCCTCAGATCCACAGTGCCGGCAGCTGAGAGGAGGGAGGATGCGCCTCTCCCCTGAAAGCTGTTCTTTGGGAGGAAGGTGCCACTTGCCATTGTCCTGAGGTACACTTGGGCCACTGTTCAGCGCGGGATCCCGTAACGGATGTCATTCCTGGTTCAACAGCAGCAAGACCTCTGGTCTTTGACCCATACAAATCTCAATTAGCCAAAATTATTCAGCTGTGTCCCGGCTCTGTCTGCCTTCAAACACCTAATTGTGTGAAAGCCACATTCCTTGGAGACGCAGCCCCCACCTCCGTGATCAGACCCTCCCATCCCCAGCCTCCCCCCAAGGGTATCTCTCCAGTCTTTCTTTTTCCCTTAATGAACTGTGCCAATCATTAAGGAAATGCCACTACGGCGTTATTACTCTTGGCGACCCTTCACTTGTTGGCCAGTGAGCCAAACAAATGTTCCTGTTTATAGCTGCTTTCAACTCTAGTCTAGCCAGGCACTGCACGACCGCATCAGCCTTTCCATCTACCCTGCTGAGAATGCACAGGCAGGCAGATCCTTGCGAAACATAAAGGGACGTTAATATGGTACCAAGTGACAGAAAGCAAACCTGCAAGTCAGTTATTAAACATCCGTTTCCTCACTCTGGGTCTCTCTTAACCTCCGCGGACTCAGTCATGAGGGAAAGTCACATAACCTCGAGATTCATTTGGATTCCCTGATGGTGAACTCTTTAAAATATCCACATGCTGCTTTTGTTGATGCAATTACAGATCCCCTACAGGTCATGCCTGTTTGAATTTGGCAGAAGATTGAACACGATATGAAACCAAACTGAGATCTTATTACTGTACTTGTCCTAGTAAGAGATTATCCTTGGAGTTGTATGTTGTGACCCCATCGGTAATAAGAAGGCAAAGATCCACGATGTTCCAAGCATCTATCTCCCCAGAAAACAGAAGCTAGTTATGCCCTGACTGACTACACAGCCCAGAAAGAATCTCTAGCTAGACAATGTCAAAATTCTCACACTTCACCTCCGGCTTATGAAAAAAAAGTGCATTTTAAGATCACTACTTATTGTGATAACAACAAATCCTTTTATAAAGATATGACATTTCTTTTTTTCTTCTGCTCCTTCAGCCATTTGTCTGGCTTCTTATAAAACCACATCAGACACATGAAATCCCCACTGAACAAGCAGGAGTGAAATCGTATTAGGTGACTGAAAGCAGCAAAGGCTAATTCTGGAAATACACATTAGGCCACTTTGGCTTGATTTTTCTGCCTCTTTAGGTAAATAAAGCAAAGTCCTTCTTTAGTTTTCTCTAGTCTCTATTTAAATAGTACTAGTTTACTGCGTTCAAAGAAAGCTGGAGTTAGTTCACCTGTGCTTCAGAGAGTGTGACTTGGGTCTGCCAGACCATTGGAGACCCCCGACCTTCTGATTCTGCACACTTTCCCAGTTTACTCCCTCCTGAAAATGGGCCTGGAGCAAAGCTAGGAAAGTGAGGTCACAATGTGGTGGTCAGAGGGCTGTTGTGAGTGCTGCGAACTACCCTAGAAGCTGTGTACGTTCCTGGTGTGCTCAGAACGCAGGGAATGGTAAACTCCTTGCAATATGTTACTGAGGCTGGACTTCATAGAGGCTCTGTCTTGTGCTTAGCATGAAGCATTCCAGGAAATGATGCACCTCTAAGAGGCCAAACCCAAGTCAGCAGAAGCTTGCAGAAGAGTAAGAGGGAAACAGGAAGAAGAGTCAGGGCTGGAATGCGCCTCTGGGTAAAATTCCTTTCATCCTTAGGTCTTGCCGTGTTTTCAAACCTTTTTCTAGAACCTGGTGGACCCGTTGCACTCTTGTGGGTGGAAATGTAGAGCTTCAGGTCCCAACTGAGACCTACAAATCAGAAACTTATGCACATGAAAGTTTCAGAAACAGTGGTCTAGAACACAGATAAATAAAAATAAATACTAGCTCCAGACCTCTAGCAAAATACAAGCTGTGGAAAGAAAGAACTGATGGGCAATAGAAGCCCATATAGTGTATATTAAAGACTGCATAGTGGGGAGAGAAGAGAGCTACACATAGTATTTATCTACCAAGTGATAGTACTACCTTTTCAAATCAGATGTATCCTTGTTTTCACATGGAGCACACACCTAAATTCATACATCTTTCTCCTGTCATCACATGTCCACAGGACCTTCCAGCCAGCCCTCTGCCTGCTGCCACCTTGTGAATGCCTCTACCATGCCACGAGTGGGTCAGTCTTCCTAACCCATTTCTCACTTCTATCATTCCAGTCTGTGCATAGGTCTATAGTGGCTGCCAGATACATGCAGCAGGTTGCAACTCACATTTGTCCCCGCTCTTTCTGGAAACTCCATTCCATGAAAGGCAAGGATTTTTAACAAAGGTGCCTATGAACAAAAATAAAATAAGCTGGAAAGGAAACATCAGCATAAAAAACCTTTAAATTGTGGAGGACAGAAGACAGAAACCAGAGAGAAAGTGATTATGTTAAGAGGCCACAGAAAACATCATTCTATTGCACACAGAGATTCAGGGGATCAGTTGCCAGGCTAGAAATTCTGACCATGACTCAGTCTGGATATGGGGTCCCCAAACCTCGGCTCCCTTCCACAACGCTACACAGCCCAGTAAACACATGCACTCCGAACTCTAGGGAGCCCAAGGGCCTGTTCTTGGAGAAATTGTACCATAGGCACTCCTGGTGCAAGTTCTCCAGGAGTGATAGAGGCCAAAGGTGAGGTGCACGTCTACAACAGTAAGGTTCAGTTAAATTTACAGTAGAGCCTTCAGCTTCCTCTTTCTGGAAAGTATAAAACTAAGCTTTGAACCACCAGAAAGGAGGTTATAGGATTCTCGTCTGGAGAAGCTGGTCAGCCTCAAACAAATCACAACAAAGCTCCAGCTGACTAACCGAAGAGTGGAGATACCAGCTGTTATGGATTGAGAACTGGTCGTCAACCTAACGCCAGCTGGATTACATCAGTGTGGCGCTGAGCGGAGATGTTTCACCTGAGGAAGGTTGCCAGCATAAATAGAGATGTGGAGAAGGAGACGGGCGAGCGTTTGGAGCATTAAGGCGTGATGGCGTTGATATGTGAGGTGTTGTGGGTTCTCCTGTGTGTTGCTGTTTGCGCTGTTAGGTTCTACTGGAGAAGCTCTGGTCCTCACATCGAGCATTGCTTCCTGGCTCCGGAGGGGAAGACATGTGCCACTTGGTCTCCAGGATGAACTTGTCACACTGGCTTCCTGGCATGTGTTTGGCTGTGCCTGTCTTCAGAGGAGCTCGGGGCCTCCGTGTCGCTGAGGATGGCTGTGTTGCTTTTCAGGACAGTCCTGGTGTTTGTTGAGTGTGACTTCTCGGCTCCAGCATAGAACCCTCAGCCTATCAGCACAGCTCCTTCACCCTGCTGGCATAGACTTCCTAGTTTCCACCGCTGACCTTTGGGCCTTCCCGGCACGGATCCGTAAAAGAAACTGGCGTGAGTCTTTCTTGTGGGCTCTAGACTTCCAGTTGGACTTGTGGGAGGCATTGTCAAGAGCTCTGGGTCTTCATCTGGACTCATGTAGGACATTGCTGTGGGATTTAGGCCCTTGACTAAATATTCTATGTCTTTGGTGTTGTGTATAGATTTCCTGCATTTTCTTATGTTAACTATAGTGATCATCATAAAAATAACATTATAAACTCCATGTCCTTATTCTAATTGTTCTCTCTACAACCCCTGACTACAACACCAGCCTATAATGTCTCATGAATCCCACCAGTAAAATCCACAAAAAGCATCTAGTGAGATTTCTGCTGCCTTGTTCTCAAGTTGAAGTTTGCAGATTAGCATCATTTTAGGTTTAGGAAAACATCATATCCAAGATAAAGGTCTAAGCAAGAAATACTTTTTAGAAAATATATATATATATATATATATATATATATATATAATACAGGAAGCAAAAGACTGTTGGAAGCAAAAGAAAACATCACGAAAAAATAACAAAACTCTCACAGAAATAATATTGTCTCCATTAAAAAATAATAAGAGGATATAGGAATGAAATAGAAGTAACTAGAGAATAAGAAAATATAAAAATTAAAAGCATGACAACAATTTTAAATGAAACACAAGAAACAAATGTTTAAAATATAAATTAGAGATTCAGTATAGGGAGTCAACATCTTAAAATACGGAACTCAAGAAAAAACTCAGGAAGCAGTCAGAATACAAGACTCAAAACATATAGAAAATTTGCTGAAACTATAAAACACAAGTTCTTAGACCAAGAAAGATTAACCCAGCAGCCAGTACCACGAATGAAGAAAGCCACAAACCCAGAGGAAAAAAACAATGAGAAGGTTTTAAAAGCTCACCAGGAATGGGAGACAGTGCGGGGAAAAAAAGCCACATCTTAAAATGGCTTCCTGGGAAAGGGCACTGGAATGTTGGCCATGTCCATGTGCAATACCCAAGAAATTTCCACTGAACGAAGTACAAGGAAAATAGCGTAGAAGGTCTGCCACCTTCCGTAGCTGCTGTGCAGGTCCGTATCACTGGAAAAGATTTTAAAAAGGAAGAGAGGAGCACCATCAAAGAGCCTCACCCTGCTCCATAGCCCCTGCTGCCATGGTGGATTTCTGTCAGCCATATTGACTTAATCCCCAGCTGGCTTCAACCCTTGGGGAATTAATGAGGATGTGGTGAAGCCTTCTTCCATGTTCCCAGAGGTTTTCCAAACTCATCATATCCTGTGTTGGAGAAATTCTTCAGTGAGCATGACAATGACTAGTTCTATAGCTTTCTGCATGTGTGTGGGTTTTTTAAAAACCCCACTTGTGGTATTCCTTTGGTCATTTCTTTTACAATTTAGAAGCCATGAGTAAGGTTAGGAGCATGTGTTACAATCATTACCAAGGTCTGGAAGCCCCATGGCTAATCTTCCGTTTCTCTTTAGTTAATTACATGTATTGTGGAGCTAGACACAAACATGCTGGTGTCTAATCTCCAACAGGTGATTCAGGATGTTTCCTTCCCCTCCCTGCACTTCAGTTTCTCCACCTGTAAAATTGCAAATGTGATACTACCAGTCTCACAAGGTTGTAACCAGAAGCAAAAGCTAATGTGCATAAAGTGTATAATACAAAAAGCATAACTTCTAAAGTGTCATTTTATACAAAGATAAGCACGTATAAGAATTGAACAGCCCCTAAAGTCAAGAAGGGTACAATGTGCCTAATTTTCTCTCACACACATTCATCCCCATCTCTGCTGAAGCAAGTGTCCTGAAGCCCTTATTTCCAGGCTCCACTGAGAATATCCTCAGAAAACGAGCTCCACCCTGCTCACGGGGTGAACATTCAGCTATGCAGGATCTATCCTGGCAATCTAAACTTTGGTGCTCCAGGGTGCCTAAGACACAATTGCAAATTTCCATGCTCTACAGTGATATACAGCATTGGTGTATTACCCCAACCCAAAGTTGAAGAAGCCTACAGGTCAATAAGTGGCCAAAAAGAAAGAAGCAAGAGATGTTACATGCCCAAGAACCAGCGTCAAAGCAAGTGTGGAAATGAAGGGCCTCAGGCTTTCAACACTTCAGGCTCCTGCAGAAAGAGGATCCAACACTCTCCTCCATCACAGGATGATGATAACAATAGTCACAGTGCTTTTCCGCCACTCATTACCATTTTCAAAGAGTGACTTTCCTTCTAAGTAATTCCTTACACACAACCGAGACGTCATTTGGGTAGCTGTGATGCATTCATTTTATAGATAAGAAACTGAGGCTAGGGAAGTGCAGATAACTTGCTTACCATCTTCTGTCCAGAGCAAACACTGAAAACAAGAGGCCTTGACCCCCCCCCCAGGTTCTCTTGCACTGTTCCCTAAAAGGCAGATGGCGACACCCCCAGTGTATAGCACTGCAGAAGGAGAGGTGAAATGCAGCTCTAGAGTGCTCTTCCATTTTGTCGTCAATTGCAGGAGAATACTGTTTCATTCCTGGCTAGACCAGCCTTTCCTGGTGACCAGAGATACTGGGATATTGGAGAAAGAATGCTGCCCAGAGGGACCGAGGCAATTGTCCCTGGGGGGCACTTACGGCTGAAGGTTACCTGCTTTGCTAGAGTATCCTGAGCTTGGATGCCTCTAAAAATATCGAGGTGGACTCAGTCACCTCATTCCATATGGAACTCATCGTCCCAGGAGCCCCTACAAGTCAAGTATCAATAGGCTAAAGAAGGCTTTGAATGATTATATGAGCAATTGATCAAAACTGGATTATTAAGAAGGAAAATTGGCCATCAAGAGTTTTCCCCTTTGTGTCTGGGGATGAGGCTGAGAAGGCACTTTGAAGACTAATCCCCACGAGGCTTGACAGGCGCTGACTCAGGGCGTGGGTTTGTGTGCACTTGTGCAGACAGTTTTTGTAGTTTTGATAAAAAGTTCCCTGGAGAACAACTGAAAACTCTCTGGCATTTTGACAGGGCTAATGTCAACAAGATAATCTAAGTAATATGCCTTCTTTTTTTGCAGTCTTAATTTTGAGCCTTACAGCCTTTGGAATTGATTCATTGCTTACTATCTGATTTTTTTTTTAAAGAGACAAATACAAAAATATTGATTCCGTGTGTCATGTGTCCCAGCATGTTGTGCTCACCCCTTGTAGCCTTATGGTTTGGATCCTATTAAAGATTTTCACGTTTGGCAAGGACAATTTTGTTTTTTTGGAAACAGTCTAGTATTAATTCCCTTGCCCTAGAGAAATCCATCTGCACTCCTCCTTTCTTTCTTTCTTTCTTTCTTTCTTTCTTCCTTCCTTCCTTCCTTCCTTCCTTCCATCCTTCCTTCCTTCCTTTCTTTCTTTCTTTCTTTCATCTTTTTTTGTATGATCAAAGAACAATGGTAAAGAGAAAATTAAAAAGGCATTATAAAATTTGCAACAATCAATAGAAACAATACGAAAATGGAAGAAAGAATGAGAAGTAAATAGGAATGGGGCAGAGCCCACGAGAAGAGTCTGCTCAGCAAATAGAGGTGTCAACAAGATAAAAACTCCAAGAAAAAAAGAAGCTGAAAAAGGGACTGGGAGAAGAGAGAAAGGGAGGAAATTGTAAGTTACCGAGAAGAAAGGGATCACAACTTGAAATCTAAAATTAGTAAGTGAAGAAAACAACACGGAGAACCCAGGAGAAGGGCTCTAAATATAACTAATGAAGAAACTGTAAGAGGATTAGGGAAAGGGGAGTCGTTGAAGCTGGGAAGTCTCCAGAAGCTCCTTCCTAGATAACAAAGTATGTAGCAATCAAACATGGAAATGATTCAACTCCCTCTCACCCGCTGCCCACTCCATAGCTATCTTGCACGCTCTTATTCTTAAATTATCTCTCTATTGAGTCTGTCTGACACACACCACACAGGCTCCCTGGATGGCCACAGTCTAACATAAACAATGGTGTGGAAGGCACTCGTGATAAGGTAAGGTTCTAATCACCAAAGGCTTTCATAGTCCGGGATACTTGTTATCAGTGGCCACTGAGGCTAGAGTCATGCCTGGCACAGTTAATCCTTCCTTTGACGTGAGGTGAGTTTCCCAAGTCAAAGCTGTAAATCTCTGCCATTCCTCCTCCGGACTGCTAGCTCATTAGAGCAGACAGAGACACACTGAACATATAATAACAGATCATTAGACATGTCCAGCCACGAGATCCAGGTGCTAACCACACCACTGGGGTAGAGGAGGTATGCTTTTAAGGATCTCAATACTGTAGGTGTTCGGTGGGACACTGGGTGAAGTGAAGCTATGATGATGAAGCATGACCCAGAGATATTCCACAGGCTTCATAGTAAATCCACCCTCTTTCTTGCTGGAAAGGGGCCGAGAAACAAGACATCTTTCCCCAGTGATGAAGAGGAAACAAGCTCTGGGAAACTGGTTCTGAAACCCCAGAGTGAAAGAAGACAAAATCTCCTGTAATGTGTTGCCAGAAGCGCTGTGTAGCTGCCCGTTTCACACTATAACTCCCGGACACCCAATTTAGAAAGCTCGGAGTCCTCTCTTACTGTCTTCCCAAGATGCTTCTGCTTTACCAAAGCCTGCCAACTCTTACCCAGGAAGATTTTTCTCTCTCCATTCCCAATCTCAATTCAAGTTCTTTACCTTTGCTTAGAACTACTACCCTTGCTTCTAGCTGGCTCCCTACCTGTGAAGCATTTTATGTCCCCCCAGCCAGTATTCTTCAGGTTCTTAGTTGCCCCCGTAATAGCTCCTGTTCCAGTTCCTATTGCTTCTACTCTCATAGAAACAGCTGACCACTATGGTGCATAACTGGTCACCATAATGCACATGGTATAAACCAATCCTCAGTTGACAAGCCATTCTGCCTTTAATATCCCACTTGCTTATCCGGTAGAAGCCCTAGACCACCAGAGATCAGAACCTGATATTTTGGGAATGATCCCAATCAATGCCCATTAACATAAATAAATCTCCAAATCCTGGGTGACATTTTGGTGTTTCTGCTTGCTGTCACACAACCATAAGCTGCAGACTTTCTCAGGCAAAGCTTTCTTCCCTCCCCAAGTAAATGGTGTTGGTTTATCAGTAACCACTACTAAAATATAAACACGCTGTCTGCACAGTGCAGCCTAACTCACCTTTCTACCGTGTGGTTCCCAGCTGTCCTTTGGACACAGCCCACTCCAGGCTGAACGTTCCTCTCAGTTCCCAGCACACACCCAAGACTTCCTGCCTCTGTGTCTCTGTGTGCTGTTTCATTTGCTGTCTGGAGTTATTTGTACAAAATTGTGGCTGCACTTCACAAAAAAACTAATGAGTACTTGAAATGTGACTAGTCTCAATTGATATTATCAGTTCAAAGGCAGCTACACACATGATGTCAGAGACTTATTAGAAAAAAATGCAACATATCACATTTATGGACTTCCCTATTGTTTACCTGCTAAATTGAGATATACCCTAAAATTTTGATAGTGCGCTACAAAAAGAACATGAAAATACATTATTCATGGTACTATATGGATTGTATTTTGAACTGATAATGTTTCAGATATATTGAACTGAATAAAGTGTATGATGAAATCCAATTTTTCTTGTTTCCTTTACTTTTGAATTTGATGACCAATAACTTTAGAATTCTGCCTCTCGTGCATAGCTCACAGTGTATTTCTATTTGACAATGCTGAGCTAGAAGACACTTTCAACTCCATGTACCCAATCCCAACCATCCTTCAAGCCCCGACTGGACCTACTACCCACTAAGCCTTACATAACTGCCAGGAGCCAGCACTAATCTTTCTTACCTCCAAAATGCCATAGGACTTAAATTTATCTTATCAGTCCTGTCCCGTAAATTATACTTATTTCTGTTCATACCTCCCTGGCATAGTCCACAGGCCCCTCAAAGGCATAAGAAATTTCTGACTTGTGTTCCAGTTTCAGAGTTGCATGGTGGTGCTACCACATCAAACAAACTCAATTTAGGGTCAGGTCTCATGATTTGCCAGTTGTGTGATATTGGCTAAATTATGTGACTTCTCTGCCCCTGACTAGTAACTTTAGAATTCTGTGTTTCAGTGGTGAGGCAAATGTCTCTTTCCTCAGTGGATTGGCAGGTTGTCAGCTTAAACACCAGCTGACCTGAATCGTCATAGATGGCCCACCTGAGGACCATTGCCAGCATAAAAGGACACCTGAGAGGACGTGCAGCACTGTGGGTTCTCCTAAGTGAGTGTTGTTGTTTGGAGCTGTTGGTTCTTTTGGAGCTGTTGGTTCTCCTGGAGGAGCTTGTCATGGCTTCCCGGCTCCAGAGGAGAAGCTGTGTGCTGTTTAATCTCCGGGAGAAGCTTGTCATGCCGGCCTCCTGATATGTACTTGGCTGTTCTCATCATCAGAGGAGCTCGGGACCTCATTGTCATGAGGATGGCTGTGGTACTTTTCAGGAGAGCCCTGGTCCTTGTTTTGAGCATCACTTCTTGGCTCTACTGAAGAACCCTCAACCTACTGGCACAGAACCTTCACCCCATCGGCATAGACTGTCTAGCTTCTACCACTGACCTTTGGTCCTTCCCAGTGCAGATCCATGGGATAGGCCTGCATGGGTCATTGTCATGGGCTCTAGGTTTTCGGCTGAACTCATGCAGGTTATTGCCATGGGATCCAGGCCCTCAGCTGGATTTTCTGGGTCTTCAGCATTGCGGACAGATTTCCTGCACTTTCTTTGTATTTGACTCCTTGGGTGACAATTATAAATAATAGTATAAATGATGTGTCCTGTATATAATTGTTCTCCTTGAAACCCCTGACAACAACACTCAGGAAATCTTAGTTCTTTGCTCTTAAGGCCTTCATCTGATTAGATGAGACCCACCCACATTGTGGAGAACCCTCTGCTTAACTCAAAGTCAACTGCTGTTAGGATAAATGCTGCTAAGGCAAAGTAACTCCACTAGTCTGGAATCTTTCTGTGGAAAATGACAGAATCTCAACTTAAATTAACTGAAATCTTAAAACGAATATATTGCCTCAAAAACTAAAATATCTAAAAGTGGAACTGGTAAATCAGGCCACACGGATGTGGGTTTTCAAAGGACAACTCCAGGAATTTTGAACTTCTGTATTTTAACTTCGTTTCCTTTTTGTTGGTCAGGGAACGGTGGCAGGGTGTAGCCCAATAGTAGAGCACTTACAGGCCAAAGTCCTCAGCTCTATTCCTGTCAGTGAAACAGAAAAGGCCTTCTGTGTTGGTAACCAAAATTTTTAGAAAATCTCTCCCAAAAAGGTGACAGAAAAGGCCACTGGTAAGCCTGGTCTTCATTGTCCATACAGCTAGCAATCAACCCAAAAATTCAGTGTACCCCTTAAATTCTTGCCAAATTCCTAAAGCTGAGTCTTTATCAGCCAGAACTAGGTCACATGAGCCAGAGGATGGAGTCAGCATCCCCCAACCAAATGACCTTAGAAGGAGAAAAGCGCTTCCCTTGAAGGATTTTGACAAATTTATTTTTAAGTGTGCCCATCTTCCTTCCCAAGGCAGAATAGAAGACTTACTGGAGAATTAATCCCATACCAGAAACTGCAGACAAGACCATGGCTATTATTTTCAGATACTTCATATTAAGCATTTTATAAACACTAAATTCTTCCATTCTGGTCCCTCTGTTGGAAACACACTCTTTTAGTTTGCTATTTCCCTCCTGTCTGTGTACATCTCTATTCTAAAAATCACTGCCGGTAGGAAGCAAAGGATTTTTAAAGCCAGCTCCTAGGCAGGGACTGAGGGGCTGGGGAGGGGTAGCGTGAGAGGATTATTTTTTATGGGTCTTAAACCAGGGGACTCGTGTTCAAAATTCTTTTATAGCATTTCCAAATGTTTGTCCTGCAAAATATTATTTGATTATGATGCAAAGTGAAGAAAAGTTTCCATGATTAAATAGGGCTTTAGACCATCATACAGGACATCATCCCTCACAGAGAATCAAAATATAGATTAATTCACCAAAAGCTTTGAGAAACTCTTAGAAGAGAAACCATTTTAACTCTTATATGCAATATTTATTGAACCATCTTATCTTCAAAATATTTTTATTGATGACATATATCAATGTCTCCAGAACACAATAATACATGATGAGAAATTCAAGTCTGAGTAATTTTTTTTTGTGCTGGGTATTGAACTCATAACCTCATTCTTGCCAAGCAGGGGATTGTGCTTCTGAACTAAATCCCCAGTCCTAGTCTGAGGAATCTTCACGAAAACTACAGAATTCTATTTTTCCAAATTCTCCAATTGGAAGTTAGAATAAAGCCCTTTCATAGATTTCAGTTCTCAAAAATAATGTTATTTTCCATGTACTATTTCTCACAAGGTTATGTGCCATTCACACAAGACAACAGAATAATAAAGAAGGTATGAATGTAGGAAGTAGAGTATTAAATTCAGGAAGGTGAAGAAGGGAATCTTCAAGATACAGCCAGTTATCAGTATGAAAGGCTGTCATTCCAAACAGGGACCCCCATCTCAAAATTTTAAAAACATCAAAGTTGGGTTCAATGTCCAGCATTGCAAAAAACATATTGTACCACTACCCATGCACAAGCTAATTCCACTGAAAGCTACCTGAATCTGTGAACCAAAAACACAGCATAGTAAGTGCAGAATAGAGCCCTAGAACTCAGGGATATTTTGTGGATCCTCTTTTACTAAGATATCTATAATAAATAAGACAGGGCCTCTTTTCTAATTATAAAAAATTTTTAAAAAGCAATATATTCTCATGGCAAAAGATACAGATGGCATGAAGCACAGTAAAGAAGAAAGGAAGTATCATCCACTGGGGACTTTGACTCCAGTAATAGTGCATAAGGTCACTTACAACAGTTCTCTACCTGTGGACCTCTACAAAAGGGAAAAGCAGAGGAGAAGGTTCTCTGAAAGCCTTTGTAGAAAATGTAGTTAAGCCTTACTGCGCAGGAGCCAACGAGAAGGCAGAAATTCAGAGGCAAGCTTGCTGTGTGGCAAGAAAGAATATTCATTTTAAAAGTGTACCTATTAACACATTAATTATGCATATTAATCAGGCTCAGTATAATATTTGTAGGCATGCACAGATAAAATCCAACCATCCATTCTCTCCTCTCTTTCTCTTTTGCCAGGCACTTGTGGTCACTGTTCTATTTTCAGGTTGGATGTACTTTAGCATCCATATATGAGAGAGAATATATGGCTTTTCTTTCTGTGTCAGGCTTAGCTCATTGAAAATAATGTCTTCTGGTTCTCTCTGGCTTACGGTGAATGACAGGATTTTGTTCTTTATGACTGAAATGTGTGTGTATTCGTATGTGTATTTATTCATCTGTTGATAGGTACATAAGCTGACTCCACATCTTACCTATAGTGAATAGTATCTGCATGGATACGCAGACAGCTTTTTTGTATGCTGATTTCATTTCTCTTGGATATATGGATATATGCTGGATAATATGGTAGATCTATTTTCAGTTTTTGGAGGTACATTCACACTCTTTTCCATAATGGTTATGCTAATTTATATTTCCAGCAAGAGTATAAGAATCGCTTCTTCTCTACCTCCTTGAGAGAATTTATTTTGTGGCTGTTATTTTTTTAAATAATGGCCATTCTAAAAAGGATGAAATGGACTCCCATTGTGTAGTAGTTTGATTTGCATTCCCTGATGACCTCTTTCGTACATTGATTGGCTATTTGCATTTCTTCTTTCAAGAGTGTCTAGTAAGATGGTTTGGCCATTTTTAAATTGAATTATTTGCTTTTTTATTTGGAAAGTTTTCTTTTAATCTGTATTTATTCTACATATTAACTATCTGCCACATGCGTAGGCAGCAAATATATTCTCCCATTCTTCAGATTTTCTCTTTATTCAGTCTAGCATGCAATTTAAAATTTACGAGTGGTTTATTTCTGGAATTTTTCATTTCATAGTCTCCCACCTAAATTGCTTGTGAATAACTAAAATCATGGAAAGTGAAAGTATGGAGAGAGGATGACTGGAATTCCTATTCCAGCGAGTTCACAGTGAAAGTGGATTGGTAGGTACCAGCCTAGAGCTGTCTTTTAAATTCTTACAGTAAAGTGTGACTGGACCGCCAATTCAAGATGGCAATGTACTGGCTTCTCCTCCCTTTTGAAGCCTGGTAGTAATGAAGGGTCTTTTCTTTGTGTTTGTTGTTTAAAATTGCAACCACATAACAAAGAAGGAAACAGAATAAGGAACAGCAGTAGATGAACGATTTGAACTAATTTCTAAGCAATGGAAAGTAGCAGAATCTGAGGAACATGGGGCAAAATGTTCACACGTGTTAAGCCTGTGTGCCGGGTAGCCGGGTGTCCTAATAACTTTTGTATATTTAAACATTTGTAATTGTAAAATATTAAAATTAAATCAGAAGCAGATGGAGGTGGACCAATAGATGAATCAAAGAAGATGTTTTCACAGCCCACGATGCAGACAGAGGCACTGCAGTTGAGCTGGGTTGGGGTGGAGGAGTTGAAGAAGACATAGATGACTGAAGTGGGGAACTAACATAAAGACACATACACATCCTTCCTGATTTTCCTGAAGAATATCGAATACTCAACCATTCACTCTTAAGCTAAATATTTTCATGATTTTTCTCTAAACATTAAACTAGTCCCTGGGGAAAATGGAGACCCCTGTACTGAGTATTGGGCTTCCAGATTACAACATATTCTGACATCCACCGAACCCCTGCCTGTTTACACAAAAGAAAAACTTGATCCCTAGGTAAGCCTGCCACAGTCACGAAACTCCCAGAGAATCTTCCCTCCTTGATTCTCAAGTATGAACAGACACAGAGCTCTACCAGGCAACTACAGAACACACACAGTATAATAGAGTACGGCAGATACACAAACAGAAAACCACCTCTAACTTTCCAAAATGGAAGAGAACTTTTTGGAAAAAAAAATGTCCTTAATAAGTTGCCTTAGAAATACTGCAGCAACACTTGCAACAGGAGTAGATTGTAATAAAAATGAAAGAACAGGAGAACAAGAAAGAATTTCCATAAAGTACAAGTGAACCCTAACATACAGTTAGGAGTATATGCACAGATTTGAGGAAGCTACAGAAAATACAGAAACAAAGAAAAGAAAGAGAGGAAGGAGAAGGGGAAACAAAAGGAGAGGGGAGGAAAGGCTGGGCTGATTAATTAAAGAACCCCAGTACTCAAGAAAAAAAAAAATTGAATGGAGGTGTTACCAAAGAACTATTAGAAGGAAACCACAGAAAATTTTAAAAAGGAACCAGATCTTCCTGTAGGAAAAGTTCCCATGGTTGGGACCGGGCCAGCACTGGCTAAAATGTCCTGTCCTCAGGGCTATCATTTGAAACTGTGATTAGGTAAGTGATATTCAGTGTTCTGAACAGGAAGTATCCAGCCACTTCTTTCCCATCCTCTGATTCAAGAGGTTTTGTTTCTGCAGAACAAGTCAGTCCCCAGTGTTTGACCTTGTGCTGGTCAGCAAAGGGGAAAAATAAAAGTGCTGATTGTCTTCCATGAGCTAAACACCACAGTCCATGTAGGGCTAAGTAGAACAAACTGTTCTTATGCTGTCCTGCACATCCAATGGCAGCAGGAGGGCGAAATCATAGAGGTGTTGGAGGAAGAAAAGATGTAGGCCAGGACATGTTTCTGTTGCCTGCTGATCCTACAGACTCCTGCTGAACTGCAGCAAGATAGACCGAAGGCACAGTGCAGGAGCTGGCTGGACCCCTTCGCTTTTCACAGGGCAGGCTGGCCTGAGTGACCAGCTCAAGACTTCACTTGAACACAGACTTTGACCCCAACATTGCAGGGGTTTACATTTTCACTCAGGATATCACTGTCCTCCCCAGATCCAAGAAGCCCCCGAATTAAAACCAGGACCCAAGTCATGCTCGAGTGTGTGCAAACTACTTTCCGTTATAGAGGATTCTTGGAACAAAGACTATTTCAGGAAACCAAATGTGTGTGTAAAGATGCGTGTGCAAGGATAGTGTGGCCTCGGCACTTACAATGGAGTCAGCTGGACATTGTGACTATGCAGGTGCATGGCAATGGCTAAATAAATCATTGTGTATTTGTATCAGGCTTTTAAACTATTGATTTTGAGGAATGTTTAATGACATGGAAAAATGAAAACAGAATAACAGTAAATGGAAAAAGCCATATAAAATACACAATATAATTCTAGTCCTGTGAAACACAGAATAAATATAGATGCATATATGTGTGCAAGTCTGTGGACACTTTTATACAAGACTATAAGAGAATGCTCTTAAAATGTTAACTGTTATTAGGTCTCAGTAGTGGGGTTGTATATAACCTTTTTATTTACTTACCTATGTATGTCTTAGTTTGCTTCAGTGAATATGCATCATTTTTACCATTAGATGAAAACATTTATAAAAGTTACAAAAAGCCTGCTATGTCAAAGATCATATTTTCTTCTTCTAGCATGCAGCACTAAAAACAATCGATCTCAACTTACAGGTCAAACTCCTCTCCAACATTCTGCTCATGCTCTCTCCTGCTCTGCCTTCAGTGGACAACCTAAATAAAGACACTGGAGGAGAACGCGCCACAGCTGACCGGGTCAGGTGTGATTCCCACTCACAATCAACGTGGCCCACGCCTGGCTTGACTTCAGTTGCAGACTCCCTGTGCAGATTTGTCCTGATGGCCCAGAACCTCTCAACCCATGTCAGTGACATCTTGAGTTCTATATAATGGGCATTTCTTCAGTCGCTCACCTGGAAGGCTAGGGCACGGTTCATCTTCCTCTCTCATGGAATTCACCGGATGTGAACCAGCTGGCTAAAGGGGCCTGTAGGTAAGACGTGATCCCAAGAAAGAACTAGTGTTGAAAACACTTGACACTATGATGGGTTTCACTAACATCTTTGTCCTGCATTCTCTGAGACCTGTGATCTTTCAGGTCTGCTCATTTCAAAGATGTTTTGCAACCCCCCTCTTTCTACTCCCCAAATCACACACTAGTGTCTGGGAAACACCTGTGCCCCATGGAGGGGTCTAATGACCACCCACAGGGATGTACTAATCACTTGAATAGATCCCAACTGGCTCCTTGGAAAGGAAGAAAGGACTGCTCATAGTAGAGTTGTGCCCATTGCCCACACTGTGATTCATTTTAATTGTCATGAAGAAGGATTTGATGCTGTAGGGTGACAGCTGGGCTCATGGTAAGAAAGAATTCAGGTTTAAATTGCACTGGAACTAAGATGGATAAGTTGGAATCAGCAGCCTGATGGAAACAAAGTATCCAAGCAGTTTTGAACATGAAAAATCTGTTTCCTTCCTATATTGATGCACTTGTCTAATATAGTTGTGCAAATGGTCTGGCTGCTTCTGCCTAGGCTCAAGGTTAATGTACTACTCCATTTATACGTCTTTCCACCTATTATTTTAGGTACTTGTTTATTTATCACATGTTCAAGGAGTAAAGAGAGTGTGTTGGATGCATTTCATTTCTGCATAAAAGTTTCTTTTGATAACGCAACTAAGAAGACACTCTTTTTGCTTATAAAATGCCTTCTCTTCCTGTGGGATAATCTAAACCTCTCCATTCTTAAAGACCCATCTCTTACTCACACTTCCTGTATCAAGCTTACCTTCCTCCACTGTCCCAGCCTTCAGAGTGACGTCCCACCTCCAGCTGTCATTTGAGTGGCAACCATGAAGGAGCTAGCTTGTAGATCTCGAGTAAGGGAGACCTGAATTTGAGACTGAGGTGAGTGGAGATGGGGTGATATTCAATTCTTTACTATCCATTAACTTCTTCTACCTAGGATTTCTATATTGCTTAAATAGAAATAAGAAGAGTGCCGTTTGACGGTGCCACATGGAGGAAACCGGAGTACGTTATGCTAAGTGAAATAAAACAGACACAGACAGACAAATACCACATGATTGCACTTGCATGTAGGATCTTAAAAAGTCAAGCTTGCAGAATAGAAAGTAGTGTGGAGGTTGGGAGGGGCTTGGGAGGTTGAGAAATGAGTTTTTGGTCAAGGCCTGCGAAGTTTCACTTATGCATAATGAATTAGCTCTAGAGATCTGAAGTATACCATGATGACTATAGTTAACAATATTGCACTATGTATTTGAAGTTTGTTAAGAGAGAAAGACTTAAATATTTTTGTCACACACCAGAAAAAACCAGTAAATGTATAAGACAATAGGTATGTTAACTAGCTCGATTGTGGTAATTATTTCACAGTATTACATACACCAAAACATTGTACACCTTAAATATATAAATTTTCTATTTGTCATCTATACCACAGTAAAGTTTAAAAAAGAGTCCTACATAGGATTAACAAGAAACTTGTATAAATAATTTGTGCTAAATACTCAGCATCATGCCTGGATAAGTTAATAGGTATGAATTAATAATAATAGTACCAACACCAATTTAAACTAGGAAGAATCTAAAACTCAATAGATAAATCTTTCCTCTAGCAGGTGACATTAAGGTTACTCACCACATTCATTGCCAGAGATAAACATCAAGTCTCCAGACACCCAGTTCAAGGTTCCTGGATTGCCTATAACACACACAGACTGTTTAATGTGTAGGGAGTAATTTATGCCTTTGCTTCCAGAAGTACAGAATCCTCCAAACACATGGCTCTTCCTGAAGATATAAAGCAACCGATAAATAAATGAACTTTTTTTTCTGATCCATAGTTCAATAGCCAAGGTCATATAAACCTGTAGAGAAAACAGTGCTGGACTCATCGTAGAAGAGCAGAATAAGATCAAGCTTTTGTGCATGATGTGCTGGGAAATTATTAAGAACTGCATCTTTCTGCCTCTGCAGCCATTTGGTTTTCTTTTTCTGTAGGAATATTCACCCAGACCTCCCTACACCAAAACCAATATTGCCATCTTCACACTCACCACCCCGAAGTCAACATCAATGTAGAGAGTGAAAGACCTGTTCAAAGTCATGTGCTGAGTCGCCTTGCACATGACCCTGAATCACGTCTGCTACACCACCTAACACCGAGATTTACAAAATCGTTTTAAGCAGATTTAACTGTAAAGAATAATCTACATGTACACTTGGCTGATTGATTTCTTAAGAGATTTCATACTTCTGTTTATCTGTAACATCACATACGAGCAAGCAAATCCCACTTATTAGGTAATGATCCAGCCTGGGTAATTAGCATAACAGAACTGAGGTTCCTGTGGAGGTCAGTCTGGAGATTCCTCAAAAAGCTGGGTATGGAAGTCCCATTTGACCCAGCTATTCCACTTCTAGGCATATTCCCAGAAGAACTGAAAACATCATACCACAGTGATATATGTGCACCCATGTTTATAGCAGCACAATTTGTAATAGCCAGATTTTGGAAACAACCTAAGTGCCCATCAACTGAGGAATGGATAAAAATGTTGTGGCATTTTTATACAATGGAGTACTACTCAGCTATAAAGAATGATCACATTGAGATATTTATAAATAAATGGACACGACTTGAGACCATTCTCTTAAGTGAAATAAACCAAACTCACAAGGGTAAATACCATATAGTCTCCCTAATATGAGATTTGATAAGAGTATATAAGACTTTATGGTAAGCATGAGTCCCC